>QRDG01000240.1:0-172454 GCA_012064385.1 Puccinellia tenuiflora | reverse complement strand
AATCACCAACGAAATAGACGGCCGAGATCGCCCTGCAGTGCAGATCTGACGGTCGCGAATGCAAACATCCTAGGAAGCGCCGGTCTTCACGCAAGGATGTAATCTTTAGAGGTTGCCAATTCACTCAAAAGAAAAATAATAATACAAAAGGGCTTCATGAAGTAAAAAAAAAAACAGTGACAAAAGGGGCAAATCGTAAAGTCCCCAAGTAAAACAGGGCAAATAATCAAATTCCCCTCTAATTACCTCTGATCTGTTGATTTCTTGCCCTGTTCGGCTCTTCCCCTCGCGGCGGCGTCACACCTATCGGCTATCCGCCGAAAACACCTCCAGCCCCCTTTCCACCGCAGACCGAAGCGCTCCACTTCGAAGCAATTCTTCTCCCCCAGTCGTCACCGTCGTCGTTCTCCTCTGCTCTACCCGACCAGCGTGGACTGGAGATCCATCCGGACCTGCATTCAGTTCTTTTGCTGGTGACGAACCCTAACCCGCTTGGATTGTTTCCAGTTCTGGTCTTTCTTCTGCTTTGGTCAGTCTAATCCGATTCCTCTATATACGGTATCTTGCGGATTTGCTTGTTTTGTGGCGCAGTACTGATACTACAGTAGTTTTTTTTCCCGATAAGTTTGGGGTTTAACTAAACCCCCATTCGCCGAGTTTGGACAGCCCCTGCATTTTTGCTTGTCGGCAAGCGCAATTTATAGCTAAATTCCCAACAGGGTATCAGTTTTTGCTTCGAATATTCGTAAACTCTTAGAATGAGTTCCGCACAAGCAAATGTTGAAGATTAGTCTGTGATTTGTGTATCCAAGTGCTTGGCTGCACGCCCTTGGCTTATAATGGGGACAAGCGGATGGGAACAAGTAAACCTGTTCGATAGCATGTTGGCCGGGCATAATAGGCAAACTAGGAGTTTTTTTTTTTGTGATTGGTTGTCTTGAATTCTTGATTAAGGGATATGTCTAAATAAACCCTGATAAGTGAGACCATCTCTTATAAGTTCAGAATGTGTACCTTCATTACTTTCCCTTTGGTTACTAGAGTGATACCTGTGTTTTGTATTAAGTCCAGAATTTTACAAGGCAGATCCAGTATGACCAGCAGCAAAGTCGGAACAGTAGCAGAGTTAAAGGAGAGTGCATGTTCTGGTTTGAATCTAACAGAGCAACATACTGCAGGTTGTGCAGACAGTTAAGCGAGGTGAAGGTCCCGGAGGGCAGGATGCAGTTTACGGTGAAACAGGTGTGCGCTGGCGGGGCCAAGGCTCGTGCGGGATTGCTTCAGATTGGAAGCAGCAGTGTCGAGACGCCAGCGCTGCTTTTGTCAACACGCAAGGGGCTACCGGCGTTTATGTCGTGTGACCTCCTGTCCTCCCTCCCCCTTCCCGACTCCCTCCTCCTCAATGTCTGCCCAACCCACTTGTAAGCCCCCACCCCTTCAGTTCTTTTCTGTTCTGGCCATGCATTCTGTTTGATAACATGCCATCAAAGAGCTATAACCTCTATCCTGGACTAAGATGGTTCATTTCTTCTGAGTTTTTGACTAAATGAGTTTGTTCACCTTTCTTTTTGTTTCACCAGTATAGAGGGCCCTCCATCAAAAACATTATCAAATATTGGTGGTTTGCATCGCATGCTGGGTCTGCCTGATCATATCCTCGTAGCTACAGCTGGTGAGCCTATTGAGAGTTTACCGTCAAGTGAAGCCAGCAATAAATTTGGTGCCTCTTTTGAAACGCCACAAGGCCGTAAACTGGTTGGTAGCTGTAATCCGTTCATTTTCAACTTCACACATACATATTTTGGTATGCTCTTCTGAATTCAATTTCCTTGGACAATTTAGGTGAAACCATCAGATTATATGGAGTTGATTTCCTGCATGAAACCTAATTTGTGGGCAAGCTTGGCAGATGAGGTTCCAGCCTGGGTTAATGAGAAACGGAATAAAACATCTGTTGACCGGACATTGCGCTGGCTTGACGCGTGTATTGCTTTGGATGCGGTATGATGTAGTGATGTTGAGATTTTTTCGTTCTGAACCCTTTTCTGGGGAAAATAATCAAATATGTTTCTTTTGCTATCGGAGGTTTTGTGATTTCCTTTTGCATTCGTTGAGCAGAGCTAAAAATAAAGCAATACGGAAGTGATAGCTACGAATTAATTTTTAAGATAAGCTGGCCCATGTGGCACTTGACTGCACTACTAGTTGCAAGCCTCTCAATAGAAAAAACTGTGAAATAACATGTAATTTTATCTTATAATGTTGCTTTAGGACTCATGTGTTAGTTTTTGCTTTCTATTGATGTAAATTTTTCTGTAGGTCTTTTATACAGTTCTTCAATGTTGATTTTATTTTGTGTTCCTCGTGATTTCAGGCTGCTGGAGGAAACAGTTTAGGCGTAATTGTTGGGGGATCCAGTGTAGAACAACGAAAACTGTGTGCCACTGAAGTATCAAAGAGGAATGTATCAGGTTATTTTCATTTATGAATCCATACAGCTAACCTCCAGTAGTCTACTGCTTATTTATGCATTCACTGGAACAGGGATTGAGCCTAACCTTTGCTCAAGTTTCCACTTTCTTAATTCAGAAAATGAGTTAATTATTAATTGCTTATTTACTTGGAAAAGCCCAATGCGTGCTGCTTGCCTGCTTCTATTGATGTTTTGTGGCGAAGCTTGATACAGGCTTTTGGATTGGAGGGTTTGGCCTTGGAGAGAGTGTGGAAGAACGTTGCAATTTGCTCAATGCAGTAACAGTAAGAACTGATTTTTTTTATTTATAAATTCTTAGTGCAAGGACGATTATGTAATGCCCTTATGACACTGGTTACTTTTTTTTTTGAGGAATTATGACACTGGTTACTTGTCGAGTCCTACAAAAGTTATTAAAGGTCTATGCTTAAAGTTATAATCATTAAATGAAGATGGTCTTTGTGCAAAGTTCCTGCCTGTTAACTCTTCTGCATTTGCTAATTGCTTAGAGTGAATATCACAAAACCACAACCGTTGGGACATGGGTTTCATAAAACCACAACTTTCGGTAATTTTTCAGATAACCACTATTGATTTTGAGGGAGGATAACACTTTTCCACAAGCGCTGGATCCATAATTACAAAATTTGATTATAGATTTTGGATGGCTCTGATCGAATGTATTCCAACCAGTACATTCTTCTTATAGATGTTAGATATAATATTTGGCATGTGACAGTACATGAAATGAACTTAGTTTATCTAACATGATAACACACTTAGTTATATATAACATTGCCCTTTATGAAAAACGCCCATGGGACCTAAACCTAACAATGTAGCAGAGGGGGTACAACCTAATCAATTCAACCAGTTCAGCAGCGCTGTAATAAAACTAGAAAAGAGAAATGGGAGAATGGAGACGGGAAGAGAGGTTTTGTGCATAGTTTAAAAAACCGGACCGGACCGGAAGTCCGACCGGAAAAAACCGGAACCAGTGCCTTGTCCGGTTTTTTAACGTGGATTGGTCTTTTAGTAAAAAACCGGAGAAATAATTCATAAAATGGTGTTTTACCAGGGAATTGAACCCTTGACCTGCAGCAAAGGCGTGTTATAGGCCTAATAACCAACTGGACAAGCAACATTTAGTGATATATTTGTTGATACATCTTATAATATCGGTATTTATCTGATATGAGGTCAATATTTTTCAAAATTAGCTTAAATATTCCGGTTTTCTGTCGCCAATGAACCGATGAACCGCCGGTTCGACCGGTGAAAACCAGAACCGACGGCCTCACCGGTTCGATTGCCGGTCCGGTTTTTTAAACTATGGTTTTGTGTGCTATATAATTGATCGGGTCCAGTTTGACCTCGTCAGACTCAACATGGATGAAGCAGAGTAGGTACTGTCTACTCGCCACGTATGCATTGATCATTGGCCCCCTCATGTCTTGTTCTGAACCGGCGATTTGGGTGGGCTGTAGCTGTACCCCCTAGCCCCAATAGTTGATATGAAAAAAATACAAAAAATGTGGTTTTCTGAAACCTATGCCCCAATAGTTGTGGTTTGCTTCACTCAATTTCTTAATAGTAAATTAATTTGTCGTGTTAAAATTGCAATTTTAACGAAAGAAAACACGTTTAAAATAAACCTGCAAAGTGAACTTTAGAAACTAATACTGCTATTCAAATATGTACAAACTATGTTGCTTTAGCTGGCTTCTTCTAATCTAACTCTTCATCGCATTGACAACATTCCATGCTAACTATTCTTGGATTGACCTTGCTGAAAAAAGTCTGACAAACTGTTGATGTTGCATGGTAGAGAATTGGGCTATTTTAAGAGTTTTTGTTTTTTGTCAAGTAGTGTTGAATGGTTACAGCAATCTCATTGTGTTATAGCACCATGAAGACTTCAAGCAAGAATTTGTATTGGTCTAGGATTGCCTGTATGTCCTCACCTCCTATAGCCTTTGCTTGTGGTTACTAACTGAAGCTGTTTTTCGTACTTTCCAGAAGTATTCTTTAAATTGTGTGAGAAGAGTTCTCTGTTTTGTCTCCATGCAACTTTATTCATTTTTGGTTTTTATTTCAGCATTGCTTGCCATCGGAGAAACCTCGGATTGTCTCTAGGCTTGGTCTTCCAGGTGCATGTGATGCATCATTTTTTTCTTAAACAGCCCATGGTGTATCTTTGATGTGTTAATTAATTTAAGCTGATACCCTATGGCTCTTATCTAGGGATCACTAGTTTCTTTATACTTTATCTATTTCTGTCTGAAAATTTTGCTTCCTTTTTGGTCTCACACCTAGTGTGTTATTACATTCATAGTCTTACCATGATATTATCATAATCTGCAAGCTAGATGATAGAGCTGATAAAATTATCCAAATTTACAACCTCTAATAATGGTGGTTATTTTATACTACCTCTGTTCCACAATGTAAGCCTTTTTAGCAATCTAAACTAGGTTGCTAAAAAGGCTTATATATTGTGGAATGGATGGAGTAGTAGATTGACGTATGTTTGTTTTCCAATCTGATGAGCTTCTCCTACCCTTATTGGAATTTTGTTTGTATTGGAGCACTATTGTTACATCTTTATCTGTTTATTACAAGCTTGACAGTTCAGTAATTTATGTCTTCCAGAGGAGGTCCTTGAGGGTGTGGCCTCTGGTATCGACCTTTTCGACTCCACGTACGCACATTCATCTTGTCCTACATCATTTTTAGTTCCATTACCTTAGTGATCAAATTGTTTGTTTTTCTTACTTCTAAAATGGCAGGTACATTTACCAACTTACTATGGGTGGTTTTGCATTGATCTTCCCTGTCGACATGGTTGAAAGAGAGATGCAGAATGGTGTATTCGACAGTACTGCTGGAGATTCTGCAAAGATTAACTTGCGTGCAACAACATATCGGTAGGTGACATGTTATGCATATAGCATCATCACGTCGTATTGAATTTCTAATGATAGTTGTTAACTACCATAGCCAACAATATGTTTCAATAGATAGATGTGAATTTACTTATATGTACATGCATACCGACAAATTTTAAATTTTAGAAAGAAATAATCTAGGTTATGTGTTGGTACATAAATTTAAGTTGTTCACAACTTTGAACGGCTATTGTTCTGGTGTGTGGACAAAATGCTCCTCGGTTAGTTGCTCAATGAATGTCTATATGCACTCTGCATATGTATATTGCCTGCACATTAAGCCTATGGGGAAATCTCTAGTCTTTCCATCCTTTACAAAGTACCTTACTTTTCCAGATTTTTTTTTTCAAATACACTCTCTGTTGTCCACTATGTTTAGGGGCCTAGTAGCGATACTTTTGAACACAAAACAAGGTTAGAGTTCTTGTTAAAAAATTTAGTTAGCTCGATTTCACTTGGAAAGTAGAAGCTCAGACAAGGCTCAGAAAAACCCTACACATGTAAATATTAATGTGACTGTCTTTACAAAATGCAATGAGGTGTGAGCTATTATCGAAGACATTTTAGCTCTAAATATTTAATGTGTTGATTTCTAAGTGACTCAGAGTTTTGGGTACATTCCTTCAGGAAAGACACGTCAAGAATAGTTGATAGCTGTAGCTGCTTCACATGCCAGAATCACACCCGCGCTTACCTCAATCATTTGCTCAATGTCCATGAGATGTTGGCGCAGATTCTACTGGAGATGTAAGCCAAGTCAAATTCCAGTCACGCATTTCCGTAGAGCAATAAGATATCCTGGGTGAATGACATGTTTTACAAAATTTTCAGACATAATACCCATCATTATCTTCGTTTTTTCCGCTCAATACGAGAGGCCATCAAAGCCGGAGAATTTGATCTCTTCTGGAAGCAGTTTGTTGAAACTAGACGCTCCCAGATTGCTGCTGCTGTGTTGTAGATCTTATCAGTACAACAAGGTCTGTCCAAGTGTGATTTGCTGCTTCAACAATATTTTTCATCTTTAAGGCGTGACTGACAAAACCAGGAAAATTGTTCAAACGAGGCTCATTTAGCTATGCTCTTGAACCAATTCATTTTGTTCTCTGAAAGGAAAGAAGAGATAGTTATGTTGTATTCAGTGGTTGAGTCATCATTTGAAAAATGTCTAGAAATTGAAAAATGGATGTAGCATGTTTTGGTGGGCAAATTTTCTTGGTTTATATGAATGTGGGTGCACATTGTAATATATCCATACATGAGATGCACCGGATGGTGTTTGTCGATAAACTGTACTTCTTACTAAGTTTTCTTTTGAATGGCGCTAGTCCATAAACTGAAGATTGAACTTTGGAGCAGAAATACAAACTATATTTCGTGCACTAATTATTAGCAAACTACCTGAATGTCTTTATTGCCATGGATAAAGATCACGTCACCCCCAGCACATCAAGCAAGTGTCTCTCGGGCCTCCAATGCCTTGCAAAAGTGAGAGAATGAAATGATATGAGATGTGTTAAAAAAATCATCTTTATTAGTATATACTGTATTATGTTTTTGTGCTAAGTTTTTTTTTATCACCAACATAATAATCAGGAAACTGCTCGCTTGCATATGTTCACAGGTTCATTCAGTTCAAAGTCTAGAACATGATAACTAGCTCCCGGTTGGGTCATGAATTTGGGGGGCCTGTTTGTTCATTTAGACACCAGATGCAGAAATGCACACATCCAAACATTTGATTCAGTCACAGAAGATTCACGTTGATGAGAAACTACCTGTGGTTTTGCTATCATCATCAGTACCTCGATGTCTGAGTGTGTTGTATCCTCAGACAAGCTGATGTGGACTTGTCAGAGGACTCTTAGGTTGATTTCATGGATGATAAATGGTTTGCGCACACATAGGTTGTACCAGTAACCAATGGAAATACATGCTCCGTTCTGCTTGCTTTGCCATTGTCAGTAATAACTTTTTCTTAAACCGCTTGTGCTGGCTTAGCACATGTATGGCTTCAATACGTGTAAAGTAAACGTGACAGTGGAGCAAGATTTGTGTCCTAACAAAGTTAGCATAACCTGATTTTCTTTAGGGTAGTTCTCGGGTAATATGATAAAAAATAAAATAAAAAGTAATACTTACTATGTTCCTTCTTATAAGGTGAAGTCAAACTAGATGATCTTTGACCAATTTTTTAGAAAAATATTATTGGCAGTTACAATATTAAATCAGTATTATTAGATTCATCATGAAATATATTTTCATGTTTTATATTCTTAGTATTTAAAATACTGATAGTTTTTTCTAGAATCTTGGTCAAAGATAGTCAAGTTTGACTTTTCAAAAAATAATACACATTATAACAAGGGATGAAGGGAGTAGCAAAAAGGGAACGACTTAAACACAGTCGAGATGTTTGTCATATAGTCATAGCACGTTTCACTGAGTATACAGACATAGGCAATAACATGATGAGCAATGCCAAGTTTTTTGCACTACAAGTCAGTGACTCCTTGTAGCTCCACCAATGGTACAAGTTCTATCGATGGGATATACCATCAAACAATGTGCCAATATCTATTACAGGATTTCTAATCCTAGAATGGTCGGTACTTGTCCTTATGTCTAGAACATGGTCCAGACCGTTCGTAAGTGAGGCAAAGCAACGGCCGCAATGTGGGTCTACGTCCTGGACGAGCGGAATCATCGGAGAATGGCAGCTGGTGCATGTAAACATTACGTCATCAAATTAAATACAGAAACTGAAAATTTAAAAAGATTTACAGCTCAAACCGTTTATCCGATTTAATATCCGCTTTCACCGTTAGACTAGTCGCGACAAGATCTTCAAAAGTAGATCCCATATTGATATGTTTTGGACAACTTTTTTCGGACTAAAAAGTTACCCGTCATTAGCACTTAAGTTACCCAGCTGTAATACATGAGTTACCCACCAATTGAAACATTAGTTCTGTTTGAAGTTATATCTCACTTTTACTTGTTCCGTATGAACACCTAGTTTTGTACGTGATCTACCACTATAACTATATAAGTTTTAATGGTATTCATGTGCTCACAAGTCAATAATTAACTATATGAGTATCGTGGTGGTTATCGTGTCATGTACATCTAGATAACTACGTCGATACTGTGGTGAGAGCTATAACTTGAGCAACTGAGTAACTTACATACTACACTCTGAATAACTCATGTGTTACGGGTGGTAACTTCTGGATCAAAAAAAGTTATCGAAACATATCAACATGGGAATATAGTATCGAAGATCTCATCACGACTAGTCTAACGATAAAAACGGATCGTCAATCCGATTAGCGGTACGAACTAGACTCAACACACACCATTCATAGGATGGATAACTTACATACTACACCATAGGTAACTCATGTGTTACAGGTAGATAACTTTTAGGTCCAGCAAAAAAGACTCAGAACACACTATTCATAGGGTGGGTAACTTAACCATAACACGTTCTAAACGTAGTAGCGTCCTATTGTTATACCCCACTAAATCGATTCAGTTACCCTACTCTCTCGGTAATAGGTACCCACCATCACTGATTGAGTTAACCACCTAATACTGACATAGTTACCCATGTGTTCATGATATAGTGCTCAATCACAAAATCGATGCAATTACCCTACTCTATCGATAATAGCTATCCACCAAGTACTCATGGAGTTACCCACCCAGTACTGATAGAGTTACCCACATATTCATTATATAATTATACACCATGAAATATATGTAGCCACTCTACTCTCTCAATAATAGTTACCCACGTAGTACTGATGGAGTTACCCACCCGGTACTGATGAAGTTACCCACCAGGTACTGATGGAGTTACTCATATGTTTATCTACCATGAAATCGATGCAGTTACCATGCTCTCCCGGTAATAGTTACCCACTAGGTACTGATTGAGTTACCCACCCAAAACTGATAGAGTTACCCACCCAAAACTGATGGAGTTACCCACCTAAAACTGATGGAGTTCATGATATAGTTATCCACCATGAAATCGATATAGTTACCCTACTCTCTCGATAATAGTTACCCACCCAGTACTGCAGAAGTTACCCACTCATTACTGATAGAGTTTAAATATAGTTACCAACCGAAAACTCCAAATGGAGGCCGGGCTACATGTAGCCCGGTATCTTGACCACCTACGCTGCCTCGTGATCATCTCTTGTTGTCAGAGTTGCATTTAATATAGACTGTATTACATGTATTACAAAACGTATAGGCCCGTGTTCAACTATATGCACAGTAGAGTGGCCCATGAAATGACATGTGAGAGGGTTCGTGACCACATCACGTGGGATTCCTGACACCATTTTTTGCCAGTTAGTCTATTCTTATTTTTTTTTTTGGGATCTTACCAATTACACGATTGGTAATAATTTTGTAGAACTTAACTCTACTAACACAGACAAATAAGTAAATAGATGGCAAGAACAATTTTAACAACAACCAACTGTGCCAAGAACAAATTAGTGACAAGTAAGTATTAGTTTGTGAAGATCAATTACATGTTACGAGAACAGTTAAGCGCCAAGGATATTTTATATTTTGCATTCAGCATAATCTTAAACAACTATTTTTTTTTTGCACCAACTATTTACCAAAACAGATTAGTGCCTTGATAAAAAAATTGAGTTTAGACCAAAATATTGCACAAAGTATTTGCCAATAATTTGATTATGCCGCGCAAACGTAGGAAGGCATCGCAAGAGAGGAGATTCAATATTGACTGGAGATGAAAAACTTAACCCACAATCAGAACACGAAACAACAGTAGTGCTCCACATACCACACACGGAAATACAAAAAAAAAGGTTTTTATTGTATTGTCCACGTACAAATTTGTGACCAACAAGAAATTTTTGCATACACGATTTCACTATAAAAAAACCTTACGCAAATGCTACCCAGCAAGCTAAAGAGATCGAAAAAATCAAAGTTACAGAAGGAACAAAATAATCACGTGAGTGAGTCAACGGAGAGCACCAGATCTGGCCAAATCGAAGACGACACCTTCCATGGGTGATAGGTCGCCGGCGACGTACCCACCACCGGATCCGGCTGCAAGGGCACCACCATCCTCTCCCTTAGCTAGGTCTGCACCGGACCCGGCCAGGACGACCTCCCAAACAACTCCACAGGCTGCCCACCAGATTTGGTCGGAGGAACATCGCCGTCTGCCATGCCCTCCCCAACCTAGCTTGAAACCGGATCCGGCTGAGATCTTCTCCATGCCGCCTCCGCTGCAGGTGAGGGCCTCATCGCCATCTGGGTGGACAACACCGCCACACTGCTCGCGTATCAGAGAGAGAAAGGTAGGGGAGATAGGCAATGAAAATGTGGCCATGGCACATGTGCGCGTGAGAACATCTCAGGTTCACGTGGGCTAGCGCTTGTAGGCTTTCCTGTGCCTGCTCATCAATCATCATGTACGAGTCATCTGGCTCATGTACTAACGGTGAACATACGCCCAAACTATACACAGGCACACCTTATTTCCACAACCGTATCTGCTGGCTACATTATAATAATAGCACCAAACCAGACCACGAAGCAGCAACGGATGGTGTGGATACCGGGCTACATGTAGCCCGGCCTCCATATTGCCGCCCTCGTTACCAACCCAATACTTATGTAGTTATCCATATATTTTAGTGTATAGGTGTCACCATGAAATCAACATAGTTATCACCCTAATACATATGGACTTGCACATGTTTTTTACTGTACCCACTTGTCCATGATACATTTATCATTCCAAATTGGTAACTCACTTATAAAATCAGATGGAAAACTTCAAAACTCAAAAAATAAAAAAATAACAACCAAAATTGGGAAGCCGAAATTGATCGTTCATAGTGTGGGTAACTTACATATTACAGCCTGGGTAACTCATGTGTTATGGGGTGGGTAACTTTTAGGTCCGATTTTTTTTCATCGAAACATATCAACATGAGATCTAGTTTCGAAGATCTCGTCGCGACTAGTCCAACGGTGAAAACGGATCTTAAATCGGATATACGGTTTGAGCTACAAAACTTTTTCAAAATTTCAATTTGCATTTAATACGGGTGATGTTAGGACTTTTGTTTGTTTACTGTTTATATGCAAGTCCGTTGAATGCACCAGTCAAGACCCGTCGCTGTTGGAAACCTGCTAGGCATGTCGCTGTCAGGAACGTTCTATGGTTAGCGCTAACCATAGAAAGGTCGGTACGTAGTCGCGTCCATCTATTATTGTGTTATACTCCGTATTAAAGTAGATCCATGAAAACGGGACTGGCGTTTCTGCACCCGAGCACACTAGCTCCTGATGTTTTCGAAAAAATAAAAAAATAGTAAAACATGATAGAAAATTCTGAAAAAATTTGGAGACAAGTATATATGAAATGTTCACACTCGTGCAAAGTTTCGGAATGAAAAGACATTTTATGTGATCTATAAAAAAACAAAATCAGTTGTCAGAATGAGATCTAAAAACACATTTTGAAAACGCAGATTTTTTCTTTTTTGTACAGAGCACATAAAATGTCTTTTCATTTCAAAACTTTGCACGAGGTTGAACAATTCATATGTTCTTGTCTCCACAAAATTTCAGAATTTTTTATAATGTTTTACTATTTTTTATTTTTTTGAAAATACCAGGAGCTAGCGAGCTCGGGTGTAGAAGCAAATTTCACCATGAAAACAAGTTATTTATACAATAGATCCACGGAATTAAGAATGGTTAGCATAAAAACAGGATGCCAAGTCATGTAAAAAATGCATTATCACAAGATTGCATGCTCTAGTAATGTCCAGTGGTGCACTACAAGAAATATGGTGACTGGTGACCCTCCATTTTGGTCACTAGAAGGTCACAAACTTCCATTCATGACCAAAATCCAATGGTCACATACCGAGCGACTAAAACGATCGATCATGACCTTTTTAGTGTAATGGTCATAACCGTCTATGACCAAATTAGAGGGTCATAATATTTATGACCATTTTTTGGTCATGCGCTCTCCGTCGTGGCCACGTCAGATCCTACGTGGCCAATCCTAAGTGACAAAATTATGACCAAACGAAATGGTCATAGATTAGAATCAACCCAGTCCAGTTCAGCCGTCTAAATGGGCCAAGCCCAATAATTCAACAAATTTAACATTTTTTTTGTTAATTTTTCGACAGCTACATGGGCTAATCCCAATATTTGGGCCTTTTTATTTTCTGGACCGTGGCCTTCGGGTCAACAATTCTGATTTTATTTTTTATAGAAGATGGGCCCACTAGTCATATGGGTCCCAGTTGTCAGGTTCAAGTAAGTGGGTCCCATTTGTAAGGGTCCTATTCTTCAGATTTCAATTTTCAGTAATTAAATAACCAATATTTAAATTAGTACAGACAGAAAACATAATGCTTTAAACAGAGCACAAGTAAACATCAGGGAAAACATGTTTCGCATCATGAAACAATCAAACAGAGCGAAACTCGGCACATTACATTCAAACATGGTTCACATCAGGTTTACAATGAAACATAGTTCAGATCAGGCAACACAACTAAACATCAAAAAATATAACTATCTATCGAAGTAAACTAGCTCCGATGAGCTAGAAGTCAAAAAAAAATGGTGAGGTACAAAAGAAAAGCAAATCAAATAGCTCATTAATTTGTAGGAGGTCTGTGTGCACAAATAACAGTAGAGCAAGCAAAATGAGGCGTGGATATCAGTGAATACAAGTAGGAGCTGCCAGCAACCACTAAATACAACTCCAACCATTAATGGTGGCTGACAGCAAATAGGCAAACCAATTTTACAACATCTGTAGAATTTGTACCTCATAAACATGCACTGTGGAATTTTTATCTCAAACAAGTATACATACTTATCAGGTTTATTTAGGCCAAGCAGCACAGAACAACAAATTATTATTTCCTTACCACACAAAACACTTCTAATAACCAGGTCTACAACTCAATGTGTCACAGCAACATAACTAAGAAGATGATCACCATGAAGAAGGGAGACCGAGGAGCTCACCTGAGGGTTGTGGTGCGGCCGCAGGAGCCAAGGAGGTAGTTGAATTGTCAGAGTCCGAGGCCAATCGAGCCTGCTAGCAGGCACTGAGGCCACAACCAGTCCTGCAACATCACCACCGTCGGAGCCCTCACTACCGTCCAAGCTTTATCGAGCTCCCTGCAAATTGCAAAATGAATATCTTAGGGCAGGGTTTAAATAACCAAGTCATGTTTAAAAGAGTCAACTGAAGAAGTACAATTAGCATGTAACCTGGAAAACATATACCTAGTATCTATCTATCAAAATATGTCATCAAGTAGAAGCCAAATACTAGTAACTGATGATTTGTAGACAGACATGAAACAGGTTCAGGGTCAAGCATGGTCATCTTCAGTTTAATGAAGCTGGCCTGATCCCTGCTGGTGACATTGATCAGTCCTCGAAGTTGCATCTCCAGGTTGTTCCGCTGCAGCTCGTCCTAGACCACCCACAAACAAACAATTCATATCAACAGCAGCATAGATCATAACAATCAACTGAGTCCTCAGAATAATTTTTGCAGATCCATTTGCCAACAGCAGCTAATAATTGTTATAGATACAGATTAATTATAATAAATCATATTTAGCTCTGTTGTTGTCTGCATATTACACAAGAAGTAGACCAAACAATTGCAGAAGTGCAATGCTTGATATAGAATCAGATTGTAACCACGTTATATCTCAATCGACGCACAAACAAAGCTTATTATGGCCTAAACAAATTCATACGAACAAAAATTAACAAAGCTTATCTAGGGACACATATTGGTTTTCCAAATAGCTATAGATCCTTCATGAATAGCAATACATATAACTTGTATCCCAGAAATCCAATCGACGGTTCAATACTAGCAAATCGTTTTCCTATCACTAAGAATGAATTGGTGTAAGCGTTACTGAACTCAACTGTCCACGCCGAAAATCAAACAAACCGAAGGCCACATATCCAACCTGAAGCCAACAAGGCTGCTAGACATGTCACATCGGATCCGATCATCGATCCGCATGCGACACACGAGAGGCTGGGCAGACACAGAACGGAAGACTTACATGAAGGAGGCGGTGAGCATGAGGCCGACGGAGACCATGACGATGGCCAGCGTCGCGTACCATTCCACCACCGCGGGGCTCGAGATCACCTTCGCCGCCTGCGACGCCATGAAAAACGGTGCATGAGTACATCGCGAAATCCTATAACATAAGGGTCGGGGCTTGTAGGCTTACCATCTAGTCAGATCTGGGCGAACGCTGCTCGTCGTCGTCGCCGCCGCGGGCAGACTGGTCATCTCGTCTCCACCGCAAGGAACTGGTGTTCCTCTTGCATCAACCTCTCCTGCCTGGATCTGGCGGCGGTGATGTGGGGACAGGCGGATTCGGCAACCATGAGGTCCTGGGCTGCTGGACAAGCCGGTAGCGAGAGGGGAGGAGGATAGATGGGAGCGGGAGGGTGCAGGGGAGCTCAGCACGCAGTGGCTTCTCTCGATTGCTCTCCAGTCACCGTCGCGCGAGAGAGAGAAGAGAGGAAGGGGACAGGAGATAGGGTTTAGCTCCGGGAGCGGCGGCGAAACGCTGGTTTTATACCAGCTGCGCGCGCTCTGAACCGTCGGATCGGCATCCGACGGCCTGGCTACTGATACGTCTCGAACGTATCTATAATTTTTGATGTTCCATGCATGTTTTATATCAATTATCATATGTTTTACATGCACTTTATATCATATTATGGTATTTATTGGACTAACCTACTAATAGTTGCCAAAGTACACAATCTTCTTGTTTTCCTATTTGTCGTGTAGAAACTATCAAAAATACAATAGGAAACAATATTGGAGTCGAATTGGGACTTTCCTGAAATCTGTCTGGAAATGTTTTTCCGAGATTGTCAGTTCGAGACCCGAATACGACGTCAACTGAAAATCAAATTGTCTGCAACATTGTAGGAAATTTCTATAGCTTTCATTTAACCCTAAGAACAGCCCAATCGGAGGTCCGTAGCTCCGGGAATCCCCGTTTTACTGAAGGCCAAATATCTTATTACGGGATTCCGAAAGTTGGTGACGTGATTGACTACAACTCTTACCAAATTTAGAGGATTCGACCAAGCCACGACTTTTGGACCTCATTAAGGATATGAGGGGTCCCTAGGAAGGTTCTAGAGGTGCCCAAGAGCCATTGGATCAAGGGGCCATTCATCGGAGGGCCGGGAAGCATTGTCTCCACCTATATAAAGAGAGTAAACCTTAGTTTTGGGGAGGGCCACCAAAAGCCACGAATTTTCCTCCTCCTAGGCAGCCGCCTAGGGGCAGAGGACCTCCTCCATACCAGAACCATCTCCAAGCTTGAAGGGGGGCCAAGGGTCTCCGCCGCCGGGCTATCTCCGCCGCCTAGGTGGCGGTCGGCTATGCTTTACCTAATCCAGCTGGAGCAAGCTACCATCTCGGAGGGATTCCACCTGGCTATGCTCGTGTCGGGGTGGATGAAGTTGTGCCGTTATATGCTAATCTGGAACTTGACATTCCTGGAGGTGACGACGAGAAGACACTGGGAGAAGTCGAGAAGGGTATCGCTCTCTGGAACAAGAAAAACATCATGTTTCCAAACTTGACTCCTCCGAGTAGCAGACCCCCACCTCAAGATTCATCTCCCCCACCTCAAGATCCATCCCACCCACCTCAAGATCCATCCCCCCCACCTCAAGATCCATCCCCCCCACCTCAAGATCCATCCCCCCACCTAAAGATCCATCCCCCCCACCTAAAGATCCACCCCCACAAGATCCATCCTCCCCACATCAAGATCCATCCCTCGATGCCCCATCCGCCGCGAGTCCATCGCCCGCGACGTCCCGTCCGTCGATTCCGCCCCTTGTTAAGACCTTCTCGTCAAAGCGGAAACTATCCTTCACGTCGACGCGTGAAGATAAGTTAACTCGAGCGGAACGCGAGTTGCTAAAGCCTCTTCCAAAGAGATCGTACGACTTAACTCCAGAGGAACTCGAGGAGTCGGTGCGTGCCGATGTGGCCCGACAATTAGCTCCGAAACGGCCCCCGCCTGAAGAGATAATACCAGCAGAAAAAGTTGAGAGATTTATAAAAAAATCTAACGGGTCCCCTGCCAGAGCCGCCTAAATTGCGAGATGACTATGATCGTGTTTTGGAGAAGACAATTAGTCAAGAGGAGGAGGAGAAGAAGGCTGCCTATCGCCTAAAGAGGCAGCGGATGCAGGAGGAGAAGGAGGCGGCAGATCGCCTAAAGAAAGAGCGGTTCAAGGCGGCAAAATGCGGGAAAAAGGTGGCCCAGCTCGGAGAACAGGCAAAACAGTCGATCTCCCCGCTGAAGGTGATATCCGATAAGAAAGTTCACCACGACACTGGCACCATAGGCGGCCCCCAAGAGTATCAGTATGCATGGACATATGTCTACGGGAAGTCCCTGGTCAGACCTGAGCAGGTCAATTCTCTAACAACACAATTGCGTCGATTGCATCTGTGGTACGAGAAAGCCGTAGCGGCCGGGCATGAGCACTTCTGGGTGTCATATAAGAAAGAGCATTACTTCACGGATGACGCGATGTATATTCCGTTTTCTGAAAATTTTCAGTTATTCAATCAAGACTCCCTCGACAAATCCCTCGTCAGTTGTTATTGTTTGTAAGTGATTTATTTCTGCAATTTAATTAAGTCTCTAGCTCTGCTCGTTCGTTGCCTGTAATTATCTCACTACATTTTTTTGTACTGTAGAATGAAGATTGTCGAATGCAGGGAACGCCGCATCTATGACATCGGGTTCATTGACCCATATTATATTAATGAAGTGACCGTAAATAACCATCCCGAGGACACAGAGAATAACTTGTTCCGGTGGTTAGTGAAACTAAATACTTGCGAAGAAATACTTTTTCGTTACGTCTTCCAGTGAGTGTTACTGTACCTTCTACACATTCTATTTTGCTTACTCCATGTTTAATGTAATCGATGAGTTATGGACATATAAACGTGCGCAGTTCCCACTGGATTCTGCTAATCATTAGAGTTGACCAAGGAGTCGTTCAAGTCATGGACTCGTTAAGGAAAAACATGGAAGAGTACCAAAGCTTGCAAGATATGCTCCAGAGGTAATTTTAATCATTATCGCTCTATATCGTCCTCTTTCATTCATTTTCTGATATTAAGTAATTAATAACTCTTTTAATCATTTTCTTTTGGCGGCCAGGGTTTGGAAACGGTTCATCGTGAAGGTTCCAGGGGAATGGAAACCGAAGTTGTATTTTTATACCACCAAGGTAAGTAGTACTATATATATAGGTCCGCACAACTCTTTAATTGTAGTTTCAATACCATTATCATGCTTGATTATTATTTGATTAAATTCTATTTTCTGTAAAGTGGTGTGAGAGGCAGCAACAGGGGACAAATTTATGTGCATACTACGTTTTTGAGTACATGCGCTCTTTTGTCAGTGAGCGGAATAGAGAACAAAGAACAGCTTATGTATGTATACACTCTACGCAATTTTTTATTACCATATTGTGTTGAGTTCCATTCATAAATTATTTTATTATGATTTCATATATACAGTTATAAACAACTCACATATTCATATTGATCTAGATGGAGCGAATGCGGGACCTGCTCATACCAGCGAAGCGCCTAAAAGCAATTGAAGAGGAATTGGCGGGATTTTTGAACTCGGAGGTCCTGAAGAAAACTGGAGAATTTTATCACAAAAGCAAATATTTTTTGCCTCCAATGTAATTGACGTGATCTGGACGTGTGAGAAACGTGATGTCGGTCTAGTAACTTGAACGTGATCTCGACGTGTGGGCTTATGTTTCTATGTATGAATCGGGACCAATGCCCCTTTGGAACCGGGACCAATGCCCCTTTTTCTACTAGTGTATTGTATGTGGTAGCGTAGAAATATACGAAAACTATTTTGAAATGAAGAAAAGAAAATAAATGAATAAAATAAAACAAAATGAATTCTCTGCCGCGGCACAGAAAGTGCCCAAATTTCTGCCGCGGCACAGAAAGTGCCCAAATTTCTGCCGCGGCAGAGAATTAGTAAACCCTAAACCCTAACCAAAATGAACTCTCTGCCGCGGCACAGAAAGTGCCCAAATTTCTGCCGCGGCAGATAACAATTAGTCGCGGCCCGTTATACGAACCGCGACTAAAGGTTCTGCCCGTAGCACACCCAGGATGAGGACCATTTGTCCCGGCTGGTGACAGGTCCGCGACTAATGGTTGGACCTTTAGTCCCGCCTTCGCTGTCGCGGTTGGCCAACCGCGACAAAATACCCTCACGGCCCGGGACAATAGGTCCAGTCTCCACTAGTGTCAATTGCCACATGTTTTACATGCACTTTATATCATATTATGGCATTTATTGGATTAACCTACTAATAGTTGCCAAAGTGCACAATCTTCTTGTTTTTCTATTTGTCGTGTAGAAACTATCAAAAATACAATAGGAAACCATATTGGAGTCGAAATGGGACTTTCCTGAAATCTGTCAGGAAATGTTTTTCAGAGATTGTCAGTTTGAGACCCGAAGACGATGTCAACTGAAAATCAAATTGCCTGCAATGTTGTATGAAATTTCCATAGCTTTCATTTAAGCCCAATAACAGCCCAATCGGAGGTCCGTAGCTCCGGGAATCCCCGTTTTACTGAAGGCCAAATATCTGATTACGTGATTCCGAAAGTTGGTGACGTGATTGACTCCAACTCTTACCAAATATGGAGGATTAGACCAAGCCACGACTTTGGGACCTCATTAAGGATATGAGGGGTCCCTAGGAAGGTTCTAGAGGTGCCCAAGAGCCATTGGATCAAAAGGGTCATCCATCGGAGGGCCGGGAAGCATTATCTCCACCTATATAAAGAGAGGAAACCCTAGTTTTGGGGAGGGCCACCAAAAGCACGAATTTTCCTCCTCCTAGGCAGCCGCCTAGGGGCAGAGGACCTCCTCCATACCAGCACCATCTCCAAGCTTGAAGGGGGGCCAAGGGTCTCCGCCGTCGGGCTACAGCCGCCGCCGCGCCGTGGCTACTGCGGGCCGCCGCCTACACTCTGGGCTGCACCTCTCCATCAAGCTCCTCATCACCATGAACATGTGTGGGTAGTCTCCCTCGGGGCTGAGGGCTCATGCCGGTAGCTATGTGGATCATCTATCTCTCCCATGGTGTGATCTTTATGTGATCATGAGCTTTGTAATCTAGTTGAATCCATAGATGTTACTCTTCATTATCTTATAAATTATGCTACTCAAGTGGTTTTATTAATGTAATCTCCGGAGTCACCTTTGTCTCATGGTGCGAAGTTGACAGTGTGCGCACCGTGTGTGGCTCTTAGGCTAAAGATTACAGGAATACTTATCATGAGTTATTATTTGTGTTGGATGTCTTTATGAAATTGTGGTGTTTGTCTAGTACTATCTTAGGGTGCTGAAGTTGACAGTGTGGGGTTCCTTAGATGTGGAATGCGACTTTAAGGTGTGCTTTTATAGCCCTACGCAATGGATTGGTGTTCGTTATCCAACCGGAGGATAGTTCGGGGTAGCATAGTTAAGAGGAAATATTTATGTATTCAATTATATTATTTTTGTTGAGAGTGTCCACTAGTGAAAGTATGATCCCTAGGCCTTATTTTCAAGCATTGATACACTGTTTTTAGTCACTTTTGTCACTTGTTTGCTTGCTGCCATTTTTATTACAGAATTACAAAATCACCTTTTACCATCCATATCACTTGCATTTTACTATCTCTTCGCCAAACCAGTGCACCTATACAATTAGCCATTGTATTAGGTGTGTTGAAGACACAAGAGACTTCTTGTATCTTAATTGCAGGGTTGCTTAAGAGAGGATACATTCAACCTCTACCTCCCGTGGATTCGATAAACCTTGGGTTAATCACTTAAGAGAAATTTGCTATTGTCCTACAAACCTCTGCATTTGGAGGCCCAACAAGTTTAAAAGAATAGAATCGTGTGGTAGACATCAGCTGCTTCAGCCACTGTCTAACGGG
Source organism: Puccinellia tenuiflora (assembly GCA_012064385.1). NCBI lineage: Eukaryota > Viridiplantae > Streptophyta > Magnoliopsida > Poales > Poaceae > Puccinellia > Puccinellia tenuiflora. The sequence continues at coordinate 151,912 of QRDG01000240.1, read as the reverse complement.
CCTAATAGAGCCGGACTGCGCCAGTGTCGGCCCAGTTTGCCAGAATAGTTATGATGACAACAAAAAAACTTGAACTCTCTCTATTTATGTGAGAACGAAGCAATTTTTTGTTACAAGATTGGAGCGCACAAATTTTAAAAATACTAGAAAAGTGTCCGTGCGCTACAAAGAGGAAACATCAATACATGGATATTTTGCAAAAAATCATGATCAAACTATGCGACACTCGTAGTTCAAATTGAACCCACTTCCAGCAAATTCGGCAGGAACTTCTATAAAAAGTTCGAAATACCTATGAATGTTTTTATATTCAAACTCAGGGTGCTATGTACTTCTAATGTGGTCTATTATTTTATATACATCTGGATGTTCCGCTTTCGGTGAGCCGTTTTGGTAGACGCTTCACAAAAAATGCCAGTTTCAACCCTAGCTACGAACGGTCATGACCGCCACTTTGAATGTATTTTGAAAAAAAAGTAAAACAATGTAAAACCTCCGCCAAGATTTTAGAAGTGGATGTTTTAATTTAATCATGACACAATTTTAAATCCCGACATTTTTAATCTTTCATTTGAATTTAAAAAAAGAATCCCAAAATTAAATTTAAATTCTTCAAAACCCTATACAAAGCAATATATAAGCTTAAGAGTATTTTGTATTAAATTTTGACTAAAAACAGTCCCTAATAGTCTGTAATGAAATAGGACATATTTACAAAATTTATTTGGTTATAAAATTGGACTTAAAAATCAAAAGTTATAAAAGAAAAAAATATGGCCAAGCCCGAGCTGTCTCAGCTGAGTGGCCGAACCAGGCCTACAGGCCCATTGGACTCACCGTACTTCCCCACCGAAGTAAAAAAGTTCAAAAGAAAAAAACGGCCTGCGCCCACCAAGGCCCAGGCCCAGCGTCCACTTTCTGGTTAAATAGAGCTACTGTGTATCATAGACATCACAACCACCGTGGCCTAGTGGTTGACCACGGCAATCCTAGCGTCGTAGTCGCGGGTTCGAGTGCTGGGATCGTCCCTCAGTTTTGCTGATTTATTCAGCACGGACGGTAGTAGACCACGCTGGACTCCTGTCCTACATGGCGGTTCCACCTGTCAGGTCGGTCCACGCAAGCCTTCTGAGTCCCTCACGGCGGTCCCACCTGTCAGGTCGGTCCTGCATTTCATTCATTTCAGCGGGGATCCCACATGTCAGTTCGAAAATGACAAGTAGACAGTACACATAGGAGTAATAGGGAAGGAGAGTAGTATAAACTGAATCAACAATGAGTAACTATGGTATTCTTGAAATTTTTCTAAGATATTTTTTCCGTCGTGAGGGAGATGAGGCCGAGAGCCCGTTAAGTTTGGTAAGGCCGTACACCACCAATGTCGTCTCCTCTTTCGCGACTGCAAGTAATGGCGCCAGCAGCCCCTCCCCATCATCGTCTCACGCAAGCCTTCTGAGTCCCTCACGGCGGTCCCACCTGTCAGGTCTGTCCAACGTGGCATAGGTCGGTCCTGCATTTCATTCATTTCAGCGGGGATCCCACATGTCAGTTCGAAAATGACAAGTAGACAGTACACATAGGAGTAATAGGGAAGGAGAGTAGTATAAACTGAATCAACAATGAGTAACTATGGTATTCTTGAAATTTTTCTAAGATATTTTTTCCGTCGTGAGGGAGATGAGGCCGAGAGCCCGTTAAGTTTGGTAAGGCCGTACACCACCAATGTCGTCTCCTCTTTCGCGACTGCAAGTAATGGCGCCAGCAGCCCCTCCCCATCATCGTCTCTCTCCATCCCAAAGCTCGACGACTCGTGCTATTCCACCGCACATACGCTCCGTAGCCAAAAACACGGTGCCACTTGAGATGTCGCTGCCCACGACATTTCTAGAGTTTAGGAAAGGAGATGAGTCAGCTGATCAAGGAGATGGGAAGAACGAACGAAGGCAACTGAGTGGAGGATATTTTAGCAGGTGCAGGTGCTATAATTTGACGCCCAATCAAGTACTAGTGCATTTTGTACTACCCTTAGTTTTACCATTAGTAGGCCCCCATCCGAAAATAAGTGTCGCTAATGCGGATGTATCTAGCAATAAATAATATGTAAATAAGTACTATCACTAATACAGATGTATCACTAAAATAAGTGTCGCCAATACAAATGTATCTAGCACTAAAATACATCTAGATACATCCTGGAATATAAATTAACGTGGGCCTCTGGTTTCACCAAAATGGATGACCCACAACAAATTAGGGGTACTGCAAAAGACTTGGCGTGTTTTAGCCAAACACCTGCACACAACTGCGTGCATTTACCAGGTGGACGTACCAAAATGCCTTCATTGCCGTTCCCGTTCATCCAGGGCTTATAAATTCCATTTACCTCCCCGACATCCTTTTTCTCACTCCTGTTGTCGCTTCCTTCCTTCCAAGCCCCGGGGAGTGAAGGTGGACGGAATCCTGGCGAGATGATGATGCTTGCCCGCGGCCGCCTCCTCAGATCCAACGCCGCCTCCAAGGTGACCATCATAGCTCTTCCGTCTCCTCGATTCCTCCTAACCATTCCCTACCGCGGCTGAAGATACGGGACATGTTCTTATCGTCCAGAAGTGCGACAAGTGGGGTGGTCTTTTGTATCCGGGTTCTTATTTTCCGGTTTGATTGGTGATTATTTTTTCCTGGTTTATTCAAGTAGGCCTAAGTGGAGCACTGGATTAATTTTTGATCGATTATGGAGCAACATCAATAGAACAGTTCCTTTGAACTTTGTCTCTGTTCTTCAGTTCCCAAGCTTGTAGATTTGTCAGACCTGAATGTTGTGCGATCGGCAACTGGATCCACTTCCTTTTTAATTTCACCAAAATACTCTCTGCGTGCGGCGTAAATGTAGATTTTTTTAATGGTTCTGCTCTTGAAATTAGAATTTCTTTGTTTAGTTTAGGATCGATGCCAGGGACATAACACGGCTTTGACACTAGAACATGTGCAGTAATTTTTTACAAGGGTTAATACGCCTGATTTCCTCTTTCTTCTCACCACACAGGCTGAAGGTTTACTAAAATATGTAGCTAGCGCTGGAAGCTTGCATGGACTGCATAGTTTTTCAGAGGCACCGGCCAGGTATTTCAGCTCTGAACCGTTCCTTCAGGCTGACTCAACAGAAGAAATCGGGTAAGTAAAATCCCCATGTGCACAAGTGTCGCTGTGTCACTAGCATGCTTCTAAGATTTACATGGATTAGTTATGGTGTATACTTTTTACCTCTTATGCTGCAACGTTTTGCCAGGTTTAAGGGGCATGGCATGTTGGCTCCATTCACAGCTGGATGGCAGAGCACCGACGTGAATCCCCTGGTTATCGACAGATCTGAGGTTCTGGGCCCTGACATTTTTCTCCTAATAGAAATAACATTTCGGAAAATAATGATAAGGATGCCCACTTGTCGATATATTGCAGTGGCTGTAAGTTTTACCTTACACTATGCAACCCATATTGCAGGGCGCTTATGTCTATGATATCAATGGGAAAAAGTATATAGATGCTCTTGCGGGATTGTGGTGTACAGCTCTAGGTATGTGCGTTATGCAACCTATGGAGCCAGATTTTACAATGTACCAAAAATTTGTTGCATTATTTTAGATATTGCTGATTGTATCACCTCTTATTTCTCCATGGTTCACCTGGTTTCATCTTCGTGGATGCAAATCTGGGTTTCCTATTTATACTGTCAGCCTTCCCTCATAGTTTTCTTTCAAAAACAATTCAACAATTTTGCCTTACTAGTCATTTCAATGGTAAGAGCCTTTACATGTATGTTAGTAATTACCTGTTTGTAGGTCCACTGAACACTGGATTAGCAAGAGGTAACAAAGTTATGCGTGAAACTAAATCACTTCATACTTTGGAAAATTACCTGACCCTACTGACTAATCACACTTCTTAAAAGGACTGCATATTCCTACCTAAAGTTTCTATGTTTCAAATTTATGCCAGTATGAACTAATTGACTACTCGCTTGTATTAGTTTAGCATTATTTTTAAGTCTGGATGCTATCACTGCACTCTTTTCCTGCATTCCTGCTTGGAAGAAAAAAAAACTGTAAATTTCTAGGATTTCCACGGCAAAAGTGCTGGTTCATTTCTAGTTTCTAAAACGTATCATACATCTACGAAAGGTTTTGTTACAGATATCATAAATGAGAAAAACGTATATTTGTGTGTATTACAGCTTGTGGTCTCAGTAATTAAGTTAATCGAAAATTTCCTACTGGTACATTTTGCAGGTTGTTTTTTATATTGTTTTCTTAGCATACGTTCATGTTGTTTTTTTAGCATACTGTTTGCATTGTTTTCAGGTGGTAACGAACCTCGACTAGTCAAAGCTGCTACGGAGCAATTAAACAAATTACCCTTCTATCATTCCTTTTGGAACCGTACTACCAAACCCTCATTGGTACATACGTTTATCTTTCAGTATCCTCCTTAAGAAAATGGTTAAATTGTAGAGTACGTCTGTTTGTTGATGATATCATGTTTAGCATGCTGTCTGCTTCATTTCTATTGTCATCTTCTTCCACTAGAAAGGAACAAACTGAAGAAATTACTTCAGTGAAATTGATGATTAATGTGTGTTGCTAAATTCAGGATCTTGCGAATGAAATTCTCAAGATGTTCACTGCAAGGGAAATGGGAAAGGTATTCTTCGCAAATAGCGGTTCAGAAGCAAATGACTCTCAGGTAATTATTTGTTAAACAAATTTTCATCAATTGGAGTTTATGCTACTAATAAATTAAACACTGCCCATTGTGCTTAAGCTTGAATAGTAAAAAATAATACACATAGTGCCACCTCCTGTCAAAATATATACATTGTACCACAGAAAAAATGACTATGCTTTTGATCTTCTATTTATCGAAACATTGATACTGTGATGGCTGTGAATTTTATATTGTGTTCAAAGTCATAGTCTTTTCTAGCAACACTTAGTTTCTCCCTTGTCCTTTAGTTGTGATATTCCAAATTATAACAGTCCACATTGCGTGAGTAGCATCAGGAGTAGTAACAAATTTGGTTATTACTTCACTGCAGCATGGCCTGTTATTGCTAATACTTTGTCCCATTGATGGATGTCTATGATTATTATTTATCTCCGCTCTTCCAGTCCTGATCGCTTGTCATTTACAGGTGAAACTAGTGTGGTATTATAACAATGCACTGGGGAGGCCAAAGAAGAAGAAATTTATTGCACGCTCAAAATCGTAACGCTCTTTATTTCTTTTACTACATTTTCTACCTAAAACTAGTAGGTATTTTGTTGCTTAATTTGTTGATGCATATTTACCTGATACTCTGATTTCATTTTGTATTGCCTATTCGTTGTTCATTAGGATAAGAACCCAATAATGAATTGAAGGCCAGTTAAAAGTGTCTCTCATCACAATCAGAACATGCAGATTTTCTTGTAATAATATTGCATCACAACTAGTGAAAAATGGAGTAGTCCAAGAATTGCATTTTAATAATCTTTCACCAGGGAACATGTATCCTCTGAGCATTTCATTAAATTTATTTATTTAGCTGTATAATTTGATATTAACAAGATCTTGATTCTATTTTCTTACAGGTACCATGGTTCAACGTTAATAGCAGCTAGTCTATCGGGGTGAGCTAACGATCCTGCATAATAGTAATATTTGTTTTCTAAATACCTTAAGTTTGTGCAATGAGCTTTTTAAAGGATGTTATATTGTCCACAGTTGACATGCTCCTTATTTTCTTGGTATATTTGCAATAAGTTTGTATTCTCTCGTTTATCCATAGTCTTCCTGCTCTTCACCAAAAGTTTGACCTACCGGCACCATTTGTTCTGCACACGGACTGCCCTCATTACTGGCGCTTCCATCTTCCTGGTACCCATATATCAGTTCTTTTGTAAACTCACGGTAGGATATTATGTTTACTAAATTGATTTTGGTTGGTATAGATGAAACAGAAGAAGAATTTTCAACTAGACTGGCTAATAACTTGGAGAGTCTTATCCTCAAAGAAGGACCCGAAACAGTAAAGCTCTTTTTTTTTGTACCTCGTGAAGGATCATATGCTATTTTTGAAGTCCCCTATGCTATATGTTGTTAAACTGTTCTTAAATTATCCCATCACCTTCTATTGTCAGATTGCCGCCTTCATTGCTGAACCTGTGATGGGTGCCGGCGGGGTCATCCTCCCTCCAAAAAGTTATTTTGAGAAGGTGACATAATGAACTTGATTTTAGAAGACCCCATAACTTTCTTCTAGTTATTAGATTCTAAAAATATATATATGATTCACCTTCGAAGGGCGTTACAGTTAACATATATTTTCTCAGCGACAATTACAAGATATTTCAACTTGTAACAATTTCATCAGATTTAGTTCTGACTTCCATTAAATAGTCAAATACCCTAAAATGCATATTAATTATTTAAGAAAATAGTCGAATACCCTAAAATGCATCTTCAATCGACACAACTGCGCTCTAGGAGGTGCATTTGAATGTACATCTGATGTTTTGGTGGGAACTCGGTCTTGTATCTCTCCAGAATTTCCTTTATTTAATAAAAATATGAAATTATGGTAGTTCCGTTTGTGTTGCCTACGTGCCAAGGTGATGTTATTCGTTTTCCATTTCATAATGTGTTTTTCCAACAAAAATGGTCGTTTGCTAAGTGCAGCCCACTGCAGCCACCAGTGTTTGTATAGTTAGGTAGTTCGATATCAAATAATTTTGTTCCTTTTTTTTGTGGGGCAAGGTATGCTAATCTTGTACTATTTTTTCTCTCTTCCAACAGATTCAAGCAATCCTCAAGAAGTACGACATCTTATTAATAGCAGATGAGGTAATATAAGTTTATCTTGTAAAGAGAGAAGGAGATACTTCGTTGGTGGAAAAGTTACTTAATTTCTCTTTAGGTCATTACTGCATTTGGAAGATTGGGAACCATGTTTGGATGTGATAAGTATAACATTAAACCAGATCTTGTCTCCATAGCAAAGGTGAGTTCCTGAGTTTGGTACGTCTCGAGTACTTTTTTGGTAGAGGATAACTTCCCTCTTTTGTTGGTTAGATTTTTTTGTTGCTGTTGCTAATTTTTCCTCTGCCAGGCTCTTTCTTCTGCTTACATGCCAATTGCAGCTATTCTCGTTAGCCCAGAAATAGCGAATGTAATTCATTCAGAGAGCAATAAACTTGGTAAAGATAATTCTACTGCATGAAATCTTTTTTTCTCTTGCTACTGAATTTAAAACCACTTGTATTGTTTAATTACAGGTTCTTTTGCTCATGGCTTTACATACTCGGGGCATCCAGTTTCGTGTGCTGTTGCCATAGAAGCTCTGAAGATTTATAAGTAAAGACAATTTCGCTAAAAATGCTCAACACTTCATTTATGTTGATTTATGCATCTGATGAATCGTTTCCATAATTGCTATTAGTGAAAGAAATATTACCAAACATGTCAACGAAATTGCTCCAAGGTTCCAGGAAGGAATCAAGGCCTTCTCAGGAAGTCCGATCATCGGAGAGGTAACTATCATGTCAATTTTCTTCAGTTTATTTCCTTCATAAATATTTAATTGTTTCTTTCCTGTTGAACACACATAATATTGTCCTCCTCTTCACAGACACGTGGCCTGGGATTGATACTTGGAACTGAATTCGTTGACAACAAGTCACCAAATGATCCATTTCCTGCAGAATGGGGTTTGTACCTTTCATGCTTGCATGCTTCGATTTTAGCATGGAATTACTAGCATATAATATTCTAGTTTTCAGCCACTGTTTTTTTTCTACACAGTCCATGCTGCTAGGGGGATGGTATGATAGGGAAATTTGTTATTTACCACACGTAGTTATTGAGCTTTCAGGCCAGCTAGAAATATATAATGCAATGCACTAAACTAATAATATTATAGGCTTTTGCTAAGCCAAGATTCTAGTTGAACTTCACCAACTATGCGACATCAGTGAACTACTCTGATAAACAACAAAAGAAAACCTTAGTCTAGTGGGTCTGCAATTCGATAATTTATCCTTTAATAGTTGAGAGTAGTTACCAAAATAAATCATCTGAGCAGTAAAAATACCTTGGGAAATGGCTCGGCTTGGATAGTTGAGCAAGTCCTGGTTGGTGATTTCAGGAGTTGGTTCAATATTTGGTGCCGAGTGCGAGAAGCGTGGGATGCTTATCAGAGTTGCTGGGGATAGCATCATGCTGTCACCCCCGCTGATAATGACTCCTCGTGAAGTTGAAGAAGTAAGATCACACTCTTTATAATATGCTATTCTGCTTCTGGTGAACTGTATGAATTGACACCATCCCCTTTCAGATTGTGAGCAAATATGGTGACGCCCTGAATGCCACAGAGGAAAGAATTGCAGAGCTCAAATCCAAGAACTAAACAATGTCGATCTCATGTAAGCCTGTAGCGATGGTTGGTCATGGTGATGACAATGTTTAATGTACAGAGGAACTTGAAGTATTCAACAATCATTAGATGTCAAAATAACGAGCTCGCTGAAAGCCCGAGCCTTGTTCATTTTCATTTTTTTAGGGAAGCCTGAACCTTGTTCATGGTAAGGTAGTTGTTATTTACTTGCCCAATCGCACAAGAAGGCGTTTGTGACCGGGGAAAGTGATCATTTGAATGGGGGAAAACGTCAACTAGGTTATAATGTTAACAATGAGTGAATTATTCTGCTAAAGGTAGTTAGTTAGCAAACGCCAACTAAGGTTCAAACGCCAACTAAGGTTAAGAAGCGATGGCAGTAGCAAGCGGGAGGTTTGGGAGAATAAAATGCGTTTTTTTCCAAGAAAGCACAAAGCTTGTGTCTCGATGCATTGATAGGTAGAATAGAATTACAACCGTACAAGCCTAACACTAGGCCGAACGACCAACCACTTAAAGCTTGTTTAGTAGCAATCATTTTGCGCCAAAATCATGGAATTCAATCTAGATTCCATACCTAGTGTGTTTGGCTTTCGATAAAGAGCGCTTTATTAGACTTTAACCAGTTTACATCAAGGTGATACAAACCAGAAATGCCCATACCCAGCCTTTGCATATCTAAGATGCACACAGCCGAAAGAAAAAGCGGTCGGAAGAAAGCTTCTAAGAGGTAGGGAAAAGACTCATAGGAAAAAATATCATATGCGGCAAAAAATAATCCTATGGTGGTGTTGATGGTGGACCGATGCGCAAATTATGCTGCCACCCATGCCGGGTAAAAACATCTCTCACCAATTGCTCCAACCTCAAACAAACTTCCGTAAACAGGTCTCGGTGTACCGGACTCTGAAGAATAGACCACTTCCGGAGATAATGAGCACAACGGAAGATCACCTGCATAGGAGAAGACAATTTAGCGTTGAAAACTCTGTCATTTCTATATAGCCAAAGCGACCATAATAAAGCGATCGCTCCTACCCAAATATGTTTTCTAAACGTGTGATCCACACCCTGCAACCAGTTGCCAAAAATATTAGCAACAGAGTTAGGTGGATACATGTTCGAAGCCACTTGGATAGCAGACCATATAGAGCGCGCAAACTGACATTCAAAGAACAAATGCGTGATACTCTCATCATGATGACAGAACACACATTTTGTGCTTCCTTGCCAGTTCCGCTTTGCCAGGTTATCCTTAGTTAGGACTACCCCTCTGCGAAGGTACCAAGTAAAGATTTTCATCACGTTCTGGTACTAGATGGATGTCGACCAAGCGCTCTTGAAGAGCTTGCCATGAGGCGAGTCTTATTCCAGCTAGATCCCGTCTGAATGACACGTTTGGTGGGGAAGAACCCAGCACCTGCGCTAACGAGTCACTCTTGTTACGTGCAATATTGTATAATGTTGGATATTGTTCACGAAGAGGTGCATTTCCCAGCCATGAATCCTCCAAAAACCGTATGTCCGACCCATCTTTTATACAGAACGATCCATATCAAAAGAACTTAATCTTTACCGACATTAGACCTGCCGAAAAATGTGAATCCCCTGGTTTCCACGACAACTGGGATACCGTTTTGAACCTGCACATTTTTTCTCAGGAGTTGTTGCCACACCCCGTCCTCAGTTAAGCTTGAAAAGCCACTTACTAAGGCCCTGTTTGGTTGGGCTTATTTCTGGCTTATAGGTTTTTGGCTTATAAGCCACAAAAGCAGCTAAATAGGTGCTTTTGATTTTGGATTTGGCTTATATCATCATACAACAATATCCTGTTAAAAGCCAAAAGTCAAAGTAAAAAAAGCACCTATTTAGATGCTTTTGTGGCTTATAAGCCAAAATTCTAAAAGCCAGAAATAAGCCCAACCAAACAGGGCCTAAGTAGTGCGGTGTTTTTTGCCTATAGGTCTTGGATACGTAGGCCCCCCTGGTCCTTTGGTCGACAAAGTACACTCCATTTAGCCAGCCTATATTTCTTTTTCTCGTTGTCCCCTTGCCAAAAAAATCTCGAACGAAAGTAATCCAAACGCTTGAGTACTCCTTTCGGTATTTGGAAAAAGGATAACATGTATAGGACCATATTACTAAGGACCGAATTATTTAGTACTAAACGCCCGTCAACTGAAAGTAATTTTCCTTTTCAGCTGCTAAGTCGTTTTTCCAAACGTTCCTCGACCAGTTTTCATTCAGCATTTGTGAGTCTCCGATAATGAATCGGTATCCCCAAATATGACACGGGAAACCGGCCTTGCTGGCAACCAAATAATTCAGTGTACTCAGCAATATGGTGACTTGCTTTTCCGAAGCAAGAAAAAACTCGCTCTTTTAGAAATTTATTTTTAATCCTGATAATTGCTCGAACGTTGACAGTATTAACTTCAGGTTCATCGCTTTCTCAAAATCATGTTCCATAAAGAGTATAGTATCATCGGCGTACTGAAGGATTGATAATCCACCATCTACAAGATGTGGTACCACTCCTGCAATTTGATCTGAGTTTTTCGCACGCTCAATCATGATGGCCAACATATCCACCACAATATTAAACAATATCGGGGATAGTGGGTCACCCTAACGTAGTCCTTTTTTTGTTCTGAAGTAGCTTCCAACATCATCATTGACTTCGATGGCCACACTATCTCCAAAAACAAAATTGTAAACCCATGAGCAAAAGGTTTCGGAGAAGCCTTTCATTCTTAAAACTTGATGTAGAAAATGACATTTCACTTTGTCATAAGCCTTCTCAAAGTCAATTTTTAGGATCACACCATCCATCTTTTTACGGTGTAATTCATGAACTGTTTCATGCGGGGTCACGACACCATCCAAAATATAGCATCCATGCATGAAGGCCGTCTGAGTGGGTCGGATAACATGATCAGTTACTGAGTTCAGCCTTAGTGTTGCTACTTTAGTGAAGATCTTGAAACTCACATTAAGAAGACAGATAGGCCGGTATTGTTGGATCCTTTCTACGTTCTTAATTTTTGGTAACAATATTAAGCTCAAGTTGTCTAGCATGAAAATCATTGAACAACTCTAGATCAACCTTAATAATATCCCAAAAGTTTTGATAAAACTCAGTTGGAAAGCCATCAGGCCTAGGAGCTTTATTATGTTCCATTTGGAAAACAACTTTCTTAATCTCGTCCACTGTGAACGGGGCGGTGAGAAAGTCATTCTCCTCGTTATAAACTTGTGGGATATCTTCTCTCTGGGATTCATCAAGAGTGAAGGTTTTGTATTTGAATTTGAATTGTGGTTTTTCCCATGTGGTTTTGTATATCCGGTATCTAAGTGTATTGGAGCATGATCAGAAAGCGAGTCTATACACTCGAGCGCATGCACCGAAACCAAAGGGTATTTATTTTCCCATTCGGTATCTATGAGCACAAGGTCAAGTTTTTCATATGTGGGTACTGATCTATTGTTAGCCCAAGTATATTGCCTTCCTGACATATTAACCTCCCTCAAATCCAGGCTGTCGATGACAGCGTTGAACAGAAAAGGCCAACAGTTGTCAAAGCGGTCATTGTTCTTATCTTGCTGAAATCGTAGGATATTAAAATCCCCTCCTATAAGAATAGGGTATGGATTATCTTTAGCAAGATTAACAAGTTCCCGTAAAAAGGCTGCCTTGTGCTCATCTTGGGCGGCACCGTACACAACAACAAGACTCCACATAAAATCATCAGACTTATTACGCAGGTGAAGTTTAATATGAATCTCGCCACACGTGAAGTCTAACAATTCCAGGGAAATATCCTTAATGCCAAGTAAAATTCCCCCCGATTTGCCGCGCGGAGGTATTCATTTCTAAGTGAACTCATAGCCACCAGCAAGGTGATCTAAGGTTTGCACCGGGAAATCTCGTCTACCAGATTCCTTAATTGCGACGAAGTCCAACTCATGTTCCCGAACACAATCAGCAATATGTAAATATTTAGCTAAGTCTCGAAGACATCTACTATTCCATATTGTGCCTTTCATTGGGATACATTCGTTGAACTGGTAACTCTCGCCCGTTTGGACGGTTTATTTATTTTCTTTGAGGATTTAGACTTACGACCCCTAGCTGTTAAGTCTAGAACAGACTTCAACCGGGCGTCATCCAGCCCTACCTCTGACATGTCCCCAACAAGGTGAGTTAGAAGTTGGCCGTCATATTTGGCATCCACTTCATCCTCATCCAAGTCCGAGTCAGCCAGGTGATCAAAAACCTTAGTTTTAGGTGTAACTTTAAAACGATCCACCTCAACATTTTTAGCACATTAACAGAAACTAACCTCTCCTCAGGATTACTTCGCAGACTTATACCAAGATTCTCCAAATTTGCATTAACTCGAGAAAACAGAAAAGAAAGGAAAGATTTGGGAGGAGGTGTACCTTGCGAGTAGAAGAGGTTGCGTGCGGCCCGAAGACGTATGGACGTCATCAAAACCTCATCAGCTGGCATGGCACCATCAATCGCTGCCATGTGCCACGCACTCCGACGAAGGCCCGGTGAATATGATGGAGTCACCGCCACCGCCAGCATGGTCGATGATGTCTCGATCCTCATCAGCGACACCCTAGGAGAGGCAGTAGTTGGTTGTAACGCCCCAAGATCGGTACTATGCAGATTTTAGCGTTCCAGCCAAATCCGCATAATAACGATCCTAAAGGACGCCCACCAGGCATTAACATGCACGTCGCAACACACACGTTATGCGGGTGGAATTGTGATAACATTACAATAGTTTTCGATGGAACCCACAAAAGAACATAAATACAACAATGACTCACCGAGTCAAGAGCCAAGATACAATACAAAGATCCAAATAACAACGGAAGCAAGTAGCGTCCGACTACGGACAAGATACAAATTGGACTAAGAGTCCTGAAGATAAACGAAGGCACCATATCCCTACCCAGGCCAAGCCTAGCCGGAGGGATTCCCAAGCTAACATCGTCAGACTTCAAACCTGTTGGCTGCATTGGAATAGCAGCCCCGAAGGGGTCAGTACTAGTAGAAGTACTGGCAAGTAATACTTACAAGATATCAAAACTGGAATTCCGGGGGAAGAGGGTTAGCGATTGAGGCGGCGGCAAGCAGCACTAACAACATATAGAGACACACTACAACTTTCGTCTAAAAGAGACAAGGTAAGAGAGCGCAGAAGGAACCAACTATACTACTCACCACATCAAAAACCCGCCCAAGTATTACTCCCTCGATCAACCACCCACGAGGAAGCAATCAGGGCAACTCACACGGTGGACAAGTTTTATGGGTTATTATTCAAGTAATCTATCTTACTAGTCAAGTTATAATCATTAGGTGCAAGTTGTCTATGATCTTTTTAGCCAGCGCATTTCACCAAGTCGTCCATAACCGCGGACACGACTTTTCGAAAAGATTTCACCCTGCAGGGATGCACCAATGAACCCACACGCATCGAAACTCTCGCTTAGAGGTGTACCGGTGGAGGTTTCGACGCAATACTTCCCTTCACTACAAACAAGTCCAGGGAGCCACCTAGCTAGGTCTGATCCACCTTGAGAGTCCGGCCGAAGCTTCGAGGTGGGCCTAACCGTTGCGTGCACGGCTTCGGGAGGAACACTCATACGATTGCCCTCCGTCCACATTCGGTAAACGACCAGGCAGCAAGACCTACTGAAACACCCGAACTACTTGTGGCATCTGGACAGGTTTGAGGATCCGGTAATAGATTGCGGGGAGGCCCATAGAACTCTCACATGTGGTTAGTGCGCTCAGTCTTGGATCAGCGGAAAAGAACTCGGGTCCTAGACGACACTAGCAGAACAAAACGCCACGATTGGCCTTCCGCCGGTGCCTTATCTTTATTAAGTTATTCCCATCGCAACAGGAAATAAAGATTACCATTTAAGTTGAGCCTAGCTATCATGTTATAAGCGAGACTAGATAAGAGGTAACAAGACTCAAGCAAAGCACCTAAGCATGCACTAGGACTCGCAAGGCTAACAAGGTAAACAAACAACAGGGTGATAGGATGTGGGGTTGTGGCTATATCATGACTGCAAGGTAAACATGCAAATAGGATCGAGACACAATCATCGTAACATAAGGCTAGCAAGGAACAAAAGATAGGACGAGTAATAGACAGAAAACAAGCAAAGATAGCAAGGGAGTATCACTTGCCTGCAATCCGGTAGAGGTAGCAGAACCTGTCGTTGCTCACATCAACTCAACGGCCTATCCCCGAAGAAGCAACGAACACTGGGCAACGGAAAAGATGCATTTTACTACTACGGCAAAAGAAGCGGCATGTTGATGACATGATGAATGACAAATTAAAAGTTGTCCAATTTTATCCCTAACACATGGCAAGGCATTTTAAATGGGATCGGTGCACAATATAGGTGCACCGGAGAAAACCCCATAATTAAATTGATTTAATTTAACTAAATGGATAAGGTGCGAAGTTGGTTAAGCATGCATGATTTTATAAGATACGGATATATATGGCATAGGGGTTAGGGTTTGGGTTCACACGTTGGATCGAGGAAACTTCGGATTCGGAGAGGAAGTAGTCGTTGTAGTCAAAGTAGTCGAAGTAGTCGTTCATCCGGAGTCGAAGTAGTCGTTCATCCGGAGTCGAAGTAGTCGTACTCGGGGCGTCGTTGTGGCGGATTTTGGCGTTCCGGGCTTCGGGGTCGTCGGGGTTCCACGGCATCGGGGTACTCGGACACCGGTCTTCTCGGACACGCACGATGGCGGCCGTCACAGAACGGACATCCACACGGAGAACTTGTCGCTTTTCCGGTTGAGGTAGACCTTGGAGGGTTCCCGTCGGGGAAGATCTTGTTGTATCGCACGGTCGTCGAGGAAGTAGTCCTTGTCGTATCCACAAAGGTTGGGGAAGACCTTGGCGTATCCATCTTCGGGGATCGGGCTTCACGGCATCGCGGTGTCGTGGAATGGAAACGGGCGCACACGGGTCTTCACGACGGGAAACGGGAATGCGTCACGGAGGCATCCACGGGGAACATTTCACGACGGGAAAACGGCTTCACGACGGGAAACGGAAACGGGAACTTGCGGGTTCCCGTCGGGAAACATCGGGGAACACGACACGGAGGCGTCGGGGATGCACAACGGAAAACGGAGATCGGGAAACGACACCGGAGACGGAGACGGGGAACGGAGACGAGCCCGACCGTCGGGAACACATCACGTGCATCGGGGACGGACACGAGGCGGGGGTTGCATCCACGGGCTCAAGCGGAGGGACACGGGCAGCACGGCAAGGCAGCGACGGGAGGAGTGGAGGAGCTCACGGGAGCAGGGCCATGGGGTGAGAGGAGAGAGAGGAGCGGGGTCGGCCGGGAGGACGAGCGCGGGACGGGCCGGGCGGGAGAGGAGGCCGACGAGCGGCAGAGAGGCGGGCCAGAGGAGGGAGCTGGAGGATGCGGGGAGAGCAGCTCGGGGAAGGGAGCCGGCGGTGCTGGAAGCAGGGACAAGGCCGGCCGGAGGCTGGGGCTGCAGGGCGTGGAGGAGCTGCGGGAGGAGGTGGTGGCGGAGGTCGAGGTGGCGCGAGGTCGGGGACGTGCGCGTGGTAGAGGCGGCCAGCGGCAGCCGACGCGGGAGAGGAGGAGCAGGGGCCGGCCGGAGCAGGCGCGGTGCAGGGAAGGGGGAGGCACGCAAGGGGGGAGAGAGGAAGAGGGAGGCGGGTGGAGAGGAGCAAGGTGGAGGGGAGGAACCGGAGCTCGGGCCGGCGCGGGGTGGAGAGGCAAGGCGGCGGCCGGAGGGAGGTCGCGGCGGGGCTCGGGCCGGAGGAGCAATGGCGCGGGAGGTCGAGCGGGAAGAGGGCCGGGGCGCACGGTGGAGGAAGGAGGGGAGAGGAGGAGGAGCTCCAGGCGGCGGGGGCGTGATGGGGAATGTCGGGGCGGCCATGGCGGGTGGGTGCGGGTCGGGTGCTGCGTGTGTGCGGGAGGAAGAAGACCACGGGGGAAGGAGAGAGGAAAAGAAAGAAAGGAGAGAGAGAGAGGAAAAGAAAAGGAAGAAAAGGAAAAGGAAAAGAAGAGGGAAGAGAGAGGGGGAAAGGGAAAAAAGGAAGGGTGGAAGGGCGTCTCCGCGATTCGACAAAAATATAGGAGGGTGGCTGCAAGGTGCAAGGGGGTGGGAAAGGAAAAAGGCAGGGGAAACCCTAGGGTTTGGAGGTTAGGTGGGGTTGGGCCGGTTTGGGCTACTCTCTCGCGTCTCAAAACATATTATTTTCTTTTGCAAAATAATTGGCAATTTAATTTTCGAAAACGGAGACGACTGTCTCGATAAAAATCTTTGGCGACAATTTTAGCAAAAATAAAATAGGGTTTAATAAAAATAATTTTTGTGGTCAAAAACATGCGAGGCGATGATGCTAATGTCATGATGATGCAAAAACATAAGCAAGCAAAAAATCTAATTTGGGGAAAACCCCGGGACATTACAACCGACACCACTAACAAGGGATCTCGCCTCGAGATCCACGCTACCGTTGGGGAGAGGAAGAGCAGGATAATCTATCAAATCTTCTCACGCCATGTTGATCTTCTCGACACCACTAACAAGAGGTTCTTGCTCACATCGATGGTGATGTTCGTCCGTCGAGATGCTTCCGAAGATCGAACCTATTAGGATAAAAGGGCAAGAGATCATCCACCCACGAAGATGCTATAACCGGAAGATAGGTAAGAGAGAAGATTTAAATCACACAAAGGTAAGAGAGGAAAATATAATAGAGGTAAGGAATAAACAAGAATCCTATTGAGATATTTTCAAATAGCTTTTAGTAAAATAGTTTGGACACTCTACAAACAATGACCATTAGCTAGGGTATCCTACTGGTAGACTGGACCCACGGGGTATCGAAGAACCATGGCTCTGATACCACTTTGTAACGCCCCAAGATCGGTACTATGCAGATTTTAGCGTTCCAGCCAAATCCACATAATAACGATCCTAAAGGACGCCCACCAGGCATAACGTGCACGTCGCAACACACACGTTATGCGGGTGGAATTGTGATAGCATTACAACAGTTCTCGATGGAACCCACAAAAGAACATAGATACAACAACGACTCACCGAGTCAAGAGCCAAGATACAATACAAAGATCCAAATAACAACAGAAGCGAGTAGCGTCCGACTACGGACAAGATACAAATTAGACTAAGAGTCCTGAAGATAAACGAAGACACCATATCCCTGCCCAGGCCAAGCCTAGCCGGAGGGATTCCCAAGCTAACGTCGTCAGACTTCAAACCTGTTGGCTGCATTAGAATAGCAGCCCCGAAGGGGTCAGTACTAGTAGAAGTACTGGCAAGTAATACTTACAAGATATCAAAACTGGAATTCCGGGGGAAGAGGGTTAGCGATTGAGGCGGCGGCAAGCAGCACTAACAACATATAGAGACACACTACAACTTTCGTCTAAAAGAGACAAGGTAAGAGAGCGCAGAAGGAACCAACTATACTACTCACCACATGAAAAACCGCCCAAGTATTACTCCCTCGATCAACCACCCACGAGGAAGCAATCAGGGCAACTCACACGGTGGACAAGTTTTATGGGTTATTATTCAAGTAATCTATCTTACTAGTCAAGTTATAATCATTAGGTGCAAGTTGTCTATGATCTTTTTAGCCAGCGCATTTCACCAAGTCGTCCATAACCGCGGACACGGCTTTTCGAAAAGATTTAACCCTGCAGGGATGCACCAATGAACCCACACGCATCGAAACTCTCGCTTAGAGGTGTACCGGTGGAGGTTTCGACGCAATACTTCCCTTCACTACAAACAAGTCCAGGGAGCCACCTAGCTAGGTCTGATCCACTTTGAGAGTCCGGCCGAAGCTTCGAGGTGGGCCTAACCGTTGCGTGCGCGGCTTCGGGAGGAACACTCATACGATTGCCCTCCGTCCACATTCGATAAACGACCAGGCAGCAAGACCTACTGAAACACCCGAACTACTTGTGGCATCTGGACAGGTTTGAGGATCCGGTAATAGATTGCGGGGAGGCCCATAGAACTCCCACATGTGGTTAGTGCGCTCAGTCTTGGATCAGCGGAAAAGAACTCGGGTCCTAGACGACACTAGCAGAACAAAACGCCACGATTGGCCTTCCGCCGGTGCCTTATCTTTATTAAGTTATTCCCATCGCAACAGGAAATAAAGATTACCATTTAAGTTGAGCCTAGCTATCATGTTATAAGCGAGACTAGATAAAGAGATAACAAGACTCAAGCAAAGCACCTAAGCATGCACTAGGACTCGCAAGGCTAACAAGGTAAACAAACAACAGGGTGATAGGATGTGGGGTTGTGGCTATATCATGACTGCAAGGTAAACATGCAAATAGGATCGAGACACAAGCATCGTAACATAAGGCTAGCACGGAACAAAATATAGGACGAGTAAGAGACAGAAAACAAGCAAAGATAGCAAGGGAGTATCACTTGCCTGCAATCCGGTAGAGGTAGCAGAACCTGTCGTTGCTCACATCAACTCAATGGCCTATCCCCGAAGAAGCAACGAACACTGGGCAACGGAAAAGATGCATTTTACTACTACGGCAAAAGAAGCGGCATGTTGATGACATGATGCATGACAAATTAAAAGTTGTCCAATTTTATTCCCTAACACATGGCAAAGCATTTTAAATGGGATCGGTGCACAATATAGGTGCACCGGACAAAACCCCATAATAAAATTGATTTAATTTAACTAAATGGATAAAGGTGCGAAGTTGGTTAAGCATGCATGATTTTATAAGATACGGATATATATATGGCATAGGGGTTAGGGTTTGGGTTCACACGTCGGATCGAGGAAACTTCAGATTCGGAGAGGAAGTAGTCGTTGTAGTCGAAGTAGTCGTTCATCCGGAGTCGAAGTAGTCGACGTCGTGGAAGTAGTCGTACTCGGGGCGTCGTTGTGGCGGATTTTGGCATTCCGGGCTTCGGGGCCGTCGGGGTTCCACGGCATCGGGGTACTCAGACACCGGTCTTCTCGGACACGCACGATGGCGGCCGTCACTGAACGGACATCCACACGGAGAACTTGTCGCTTTTCCGGTTGAGGTAGACCTTGGCGGGTTCCCGTCGGGGAAGATCTTGTCGTATCGCACGGTCGTCGAGGAAGTAGTCCTTGTCGTATCCATGAAGGTTGGGGAAGACCTTGGCTTATCCATCTTTGGGGATCGGGCTTCACGGCATCGCGGTGTCGTGGAATGGAAACGGGCGCACACGGGTCTTCACGACGGGAAACGGGAATGCGTCATGGAGGCATCCACGGGGAACATTTCACGACGGGAAAACGGCTTCACGACGGGAAACGGAAACGGGAACTTGCGGGTTCCCGTCGGGAAACATCGGGGAACACGACACGGAGGCGTCGGGGATGCACAACGGAAAACGGAGATCGGGGAACGACACCAGAGACGGGGAACGGAGACGAGCCCGACCGTCGGGAACACATCACGTGCATCGGGGACGGACACGAGGCAGGGGTTGCATCCACGGGCTCAAACGGAGGGACACGAGCAGCACGGCAAGGCAGCGACGGGAGGAGTGGAGGAGCTCACGGGAGCAGGGCCACGGGGTGAGAGGAGAGAGGAGCGGGGTTGGCCGGGAGGACGAGCGCGGGACGGGCCGAGCGGGAGAGGAGGCCGACGAGCGGGAGAGGCGGGCCAGAGGAGGGAGCTGGAGGATGCGGGGAGAGCAGCTCGGGGAAGGGAGCCGGTGGCGCTGGAAGCGGGGACAAGGCCGACCGGAGGCTGGGGCTGCGGGGCATGGAGGAGCTGCGGGAGGAGGTGGTGGCGGAGGTAGAGGTGGCGCGAGGTCGGGGACGTGCGCGTGGCAGAGGCGGCCGGCGGAGGCCGACACGGGAGAGGAGGAGCAGGGGCCGGCCAGAGCAGGCGCGGTGCAGGGAAGGGGGAGGCACGCAAGGGGGAGAGAGGAAGAGGGAGGCGGGTGGAGAGGAGCAAGATGGAGGGGAGGAACCGGAGCTCGGGCCGGCGCGGGGTGGAGAGGCAAGGCGGCGGCCGGAGGGAGGTCGCGGCGGGGCTTGGGCCGGAGGAGCAATGGCGCGAGAGGTCGAGCGGGAAGAGGGTCGGGACGTGCGGTGGAGGAAGGAGGGGAGAGGAGGAGGAGCTCCAGGCGGCGGGGTCGCGATGGGGAATGTCGGGGCGGCCATGGCGGGTGGGTGCGGGTCGGGTGCTGCGTGTGTGCAGGAGGAAGAAGACCACGGGGGAAGGAGAGAGGAAAAGAAAGAAAGGAGAGAGAGGAAAAGAAAAGGAAGAAAAGGAAAAGGAAAAGAAGAGGGAAGAGAGAGGGGGAAAAGGGGAAAAAGGAAGGTTGGAAGAGCGTCTCCGCGATTCGACAAAACAGAGGAGGGTGGCTGCAAGGTGCAAGGGGGTGGGAAAGGAAAAAGGCAGGGGAAACCCTAGGGTTTGGAGGTTAGGTGGGCTTGGGCCGGTTTGGGCTACTCTCTCGCGTCTCAAAACATATTATTTTCTTTTGCAAAATAATTGGCAATTTAATTTTCGAAAACGGAGACGACTGTCTCGATAAAAATCTTTGGCGACAATTTTAGCAAAAATAAAATATGGTTTAATAAAAATAATTTTTGCGGTCAAAAAAACATGCGACGCGATGATGCTGATGTCATGATGATGCAAAAACATAAGCAAGAAAAAATCTAATTTGGGGAAAACCCCGGGACATTACATTGGTGTAGTTACCTCTCCCAGAGGTGGCCAATCCGCAAGCTCCAAAACTATCGCAGCCGCCGTCGCCACGCCATGTTGCACAATCTCGCGAGCACATAAGCATGCGATGGAGCATACTCCAACATGCCGCCCTATTCGGCCTGCCTGGTAGGTTGCGCGTCTCGGCGATGCCATGTGCATGCCCATCTCAGCACGGGACGCACCTGCTGCTGGCAGCCCAGCGACCATCGAAGCGGATCGGGCCGGAGACCGATGCGCTGTTGGGGGCACATCACGGGGAGGAGAGCCCAACACTCCAGGAGCTGCACTCCTGGGTGGGGATGCTCTTGTCGCCGACACAACCAGAGTCAAGTGTTGGTCAGTCTTACACTTCGAGCACCAATTTTTTGTCTTCTTTGAAATAGCTGCACCTTCAACACTAGCTGAGGCACGGGGCAGAGTAGCCAACGGCATATCTTGAACTTGACCACCTTGACCTCCTTGTCCCTGCCTCTGACCCTGCTGCTTCCCGCTCTTGATTGCAATTCACCGCTCGGCCCCCGGAGCCGGGGCAGCAGAAACAGCCCGCTGGCCGACCGCAGCCTAAGCTCCTAGTCCTCCTCCCTGTACCGAGACTACTGCCACTGGAGAGCTCGACCTCGGATTGCTCGACTAGGAACCCACCAACACCAACCGAGGAGAGCTGCGGCCGCGCGCGGGAGACACCAACACTTCGACGAATGAGTATTTCAACAAATTAGGGTTTTGCTCCTTCCTGGTTACTAGTAACAGCCGAGAAGGATGACGGAGATAGACTTTGAACAATGGACGTCCAAGATCTTCATGCACCGGTAAGTCCTGAGACAGAGTCAATTTTTTTTGAAACCCTCCATCTCCGCACGGAGATTGCGGTGAATGCGGCTTTGCCGTTGGTCTGCCGACCGTCTGCTCGTCGCCCACCACCACCGAACCACCGCCAGGAGCAGCCTCCTCGACGGTTGATGACATGAACTATCCTAGGACTATCGGTGGCGTGATCCGAGGCTGAGGTAGAGGACCACACCACCTGCTGATCCTCACTCCACGCGATGAAGGTGATGACAAAGAGCGATGCCGGGTTCCTTCTAGGACTGTCTCCTTCGAACGGGATCCGAGATTAGATGCGCAGGGCGACGCAGGAGACTGTGTCATGGTTCTACCATGGTAGTGCCCCTCCATGAGGGACTTGGGTTCAGGTGAAAGAGGGAAATGGTCACGTCGGTGACACCGCCGGCTAACAGGGAGTCGAGTTTACCCAGGTTCAAGCCCCCGGAGGGTAAAACCCTACGTCCTGCTTGTCTGAGCTTTGTATTGATGAACATATTACAGGGTGGCCTCGGAGGCTATGGTGGTGAGATTGGATCTCGTGGTATGCGGTAGGTGTGTGCCAGTAAGAGAGAAACCCTAGCTCGGGAGACCCTCCCAGCTTTTATACTAGAAGCTGGGTCTAGGGTTCTTCTACCGAGTGGGTTACATGTCGGGTCCTTAAAGGCCTGGGCCTTGCAGCCTAAATACTACACCCTGCTCCTTATCTAAGCCTTTGGGCTTCATAAGATGTTGTCAATCTTCTGGGTCACCCTGGACTCAATAACGTTGGCAGGTCCTCTTGGAACTTCCAGCTGGACTGCACCTAGTATGCCCATGGTAGAGACCCGGAGGTCATCCCCACGTCAGTAGCTCCCCGAGTCTTAGGTTGAATCGAAGATTCAGGCGGAGACTTTAAGATGATATCGTACCGAGTGTGCATAGCCACTGACGGCGTATAGGGGTATGAATGAGTCGCCTGCGAACCGACTCCCCTGTTTGCTTTAAATGACCCGAGGAAATGCATAGGGAGTCTGGCACATCCGACAGCGCAGGACCAGTTAATTGCACTTGGGCAAAAACTTTGCTAGCTACATCATACTCGAGTCCCCGGACTCAAGCCTGGAATAGCTGAGAAGTTACGACTAGGCCGCAGAGTTCTTACAAAGTCGAACTCTAGCATAATAGTATTTACCCAACGCGCCCGTCAGGTTATTCATCATGCCGCTGCATGGAAAATTACTGGGTTGGCGTAGCTGAGGCGACTCCTAGGCCGGTAGATCGGAAATACGGGTCTTATCTTCAGGACGCAATTGTGGCTTTTGGGTTTTCCTGCAGCGGATGCATCCCGAGTCAAGGAGATGAGAATCTCGTACTCGGTAATGAAGTCGCGCGTGAGTTTTAGGATGCATGGCAATCCGTGCCTGGCAAAGCATTGCGAGCATTAAGATGATGGTCGGCAAGCGAGCCGCGAAAGGCGTGTCCACTTGGAGTCTTCGGCCACCTGTGCTAGGGAGCTCTAAGTGAGAGGAGTCGACAAAGATGACGTCATTGATCGCATCACGATGCACTCTTATACGTTCTACGCCATCGATAGGACATGACCGCACCGCCCAACCGTTGGAATCCAACGGGCCCACCATGCCAGCGGGATTTGACCGCATGACGCGTGATAACCGGGGCGTGGCGACATGCGCCTCGATTTTCGCACGCACTAAATAGTAATGCCACGCCGGTTGGTTTTCAGATGAAGCCAGATGCGCGCCACGTGGGAAGCATCGTGAAATCTGCGGTCACGACGCGCACTGCAGCGGTATATTTGACCGCCGCGAGGAGGTTCCTTTTACCATTCCCCATTTCATTCCATCACCATCGTCTTCCCTGCACCATTGCTCCCAAACCCCTCGCGCGAGCTTGCGAACACTCTCCTCTCACCTCATGATGAAGGGGAAGAGCACCGCTGCTTCTGGCGCCGCCTCCGGCGCCGCGGCGTAGAAGAAGGTGCGCGGAGATTGGGCGAAATCCATCGTGGCGGAGCGCCACCTCGCGCCGTTGAGGAAGGACGGCCAGCTACCGCCGTTGGAGGACAAGAAGGTGCAGCTTCCCGATGGCGAGGTAATCCCCAAACCTCACTGATCAGTGGCATATTTACCTAAATTTCAAGCATGCTTTTGAGTATAATCCAGTAGCAATTGAAGCGTTATTGATCAAATATGCTACTGAAATGTTAGAAAAGAAACTGTAATGATTACATGAGCTACTTTACAGCATGGCTAACATAATTGCAGGAAAGGTGCGTCAAGGCACCAAACTTCTACCATGCTGCCTAATCAAATAGAAGGACCTGAGAGTAAAGAAGACTATACATCCAGGAGGACTAATTTAAATTTGGAGGGATGATCTTGTGGAGGAAGAAAAGAAGTGGAGGGGCAAAAATGCAAAAGGACTAGAGGAGATCGGGGAGTTAAATCCCTAACAATTTCCCCATATCAGGTGAGGCCTGGGACTTCTCTCTCCCTACCCCCGAGCTGCTCCACCACCGGCCGCCGCCACGGCCAAGCCAGGCGTGGCGGCGCACCACAAAGCCACCACCACTAGCCCCTGCCCTAAGACACCCTGCAGCTCCTCCTCTCTGTCAGTGATCAAGCGAAGATGATGACGGCATCAACGGTGATCTGCTACGTCGCCGGAACGCAGGAGACGACGAGGTCATACGTCGCTGAACAACTGCGCCCTCTTCTCCAACCCCAAGTGCTTCTGTTGCTCTTCTCCAAACTCAAGTGCTGCTCCCCTCTTCACCAACCTGAATCCTATCGTTGGGTTGAATCTACTCGATCCCTTTCCATCTCTCCCTTTCTCCCTGTATTTTCCTGTAATTTTTGTGAACCAGATTTGTAGCTGTAGTGATTTGTTGAGAACAAATATTTTTGCATTTTGTGTACTAGTTCTGCTCTAGTGAACCCGTTATTGTATAAGTCCTGTCCGTTTTTGTGCTTGTTCTTGTTAAGTTTGTCGCCTGTGTGCTGCACTTGGTGAAGCAACGTGTTTCTTTCTAGTCCATGTGTGTACTCGTCTAGTTATCTATCCACGTCTCCTATGTGATACCCGTTGAAAGTGATGGTTGCCCCCATGTGTGGTTTTGGTAATTAATGACAATCTCTATGGACTAATGTTTGTGTTGAGCTATATTTGTAGGTGTGTCCATAAGCTTTGCTTGATCTCCATTTGTTGGAGTCAAGGTTAAGGGAAGAAGAGTATGTGTTGATCAAGGCTAAGTGCGAGTTGATCAACACTCAAGTCCAAGTGAAGATATGCCGAAGAGGTGCTTCTCCCATTTTGGTGTATGGGGGAGCAACATGTGGATCTTCACCAAGAGAAGCGCAATCAAGAAAAAAAAAGGTGGTGTGTCTTGAGGAGATGAAGATCGTCTTCATCGACCTCAAGTGGATTAATGCGCAAGGCAAATGTATGATCTTGATAGGGTTTCTATTTTACCGGTCTCATGATGTTAGTTGCGAGACCGGATTATAGGATAGATAGCCGTACTATCAAGAGGGGCTCTCGACCGAGTATCGTGATCGTATCGTCGTAGAGAGCACAAACCTTTGCATCCATGCAATCCTCTTTATTGGTTCTTATTTGTCTCTTATCGTGGTGTGGTCTTGGTGCTTGTCGTGCTTATCATGACAAGGCTAAGTTCACCGAAAACAGTTTTCATATGCGTCTCCTATTGCGTTTTCGGTATTAGAAATTTTGCCGGTTCATCCGTGCGGAAGGTTTCTCTCTTCCAGTTATTTGCAAAATCTCCTTTACTTATTTTAAACATTTCCAAGGGTAGCATTTGTCATCCTCTTTCCAACAAAATTGGTTTTACTTCTTTCGGACTTCAATTGCAAAAGATACGGCTTTTTCGATTTGCGAAAAGGAGACCTTTCCCCATTTGTTTTTATAATATTTTCTTGGACTATGATGTTTCTCTGCATATTCTTGTTGTCCTAGTTGTGACGATTCCAACGATTCCAAGATTATCGAAAACGGAGTTCGTGGGTGAAAGTCATTGCGGTTTTATCTCAGAGTTTTTATTAGACAGAAAATCAATTAGAAAAAGAAAAAAAAAGGGGTGCCGGCCCGGCCTGGCCGGTAGGCTCGGGCAATGTCCCGGCCCACCCGCGTGCTGCCTAGCCGGCCCAGGCCGGGGGCAGGCCGGCCGGCTCGGGCTGCCTCCCGACCCAGCGCACGCCGAGGCCGGCCCAAGGCCGGTGCTAGGCCGGGCTGCCTGCTCTGATCCCGTTTTTTTCTGTGCTGCCTTGCTGAGCTGTTCTGTCCCGGCCCTGACCGGGTGCTGGACGGCATCCCTGTGTGCTTCCTTCATTGGTTTCGATCGCTGGGAAGTTTCCTGGCCGTCTGGCCGGGTGCAGGCCGGCCCCAGGCCGAGCTGCCTGCTGCCTGTTTTTTAGCTCCAACGGCTCCTTTTTGGAGCCCCCTATAAAAGGGGTTTCTTCCCCATTTTTTCAAGAGGTCTTTTTTCTTGCTCTCTCTCCTCCATTGCTAAACATTTTGAGAGCTCGATTCCTCCACTTCCCTCCGATGATTCTTGCCCATTTTTAGGGAAACAAGAGAGGAGATCTAGATCCGTTCTTCCACCAAACAAAATCTCCTCTAAGTGAGGGGAACTCGTTGGATCTAGATTTTGGGGTTGCTTTGTGTTCATCCCTTGTTCTTCCTCCTAATTGTATCTCTCTTGGTTCTCGTAAGTCTATGCATGCATATTTACTAATATATATATATTATATGGCATGTTTGTCTTTCTAGTTCCAATATATAGGGGATGCTCCACCAAATCCTAAATCGGCTAAGATGTGCATGAAATTAAATTTCATATCTATATGCACATATTTATGTGGATTGTTTCCTATATATTGTAGTTTATCTAACTACTATGGGACCCAATTAGTTTGGGAACCAGTTTGTGCTTGAACTTTGTTTTAGGTACAATGGAGATGTATTGGATGCTTGCCTCATTCATAAGGAAGGTGTTCTCACCGTGTGATTGTCGGAGTCAAGCTTTGATGACAAACAAACTCTCATCATCTTCATCACCAATGTCATCTCGGTAACAAGTATCTATCCCATGCATACTTTTCTAGTCTCAACCTTGTGTAGGTTGCTTCTTGACATGAAAGCGTTTATGTGCAATTGTTGTGGTTTAGGCTTATTTCCTTTACTTGGTATATCTTTGTGATATTTGTGATGAAATTGCAAAAACCTTTTCTTCAATTGGTATTATTTCTTTGTGATACTTGTTGCCTATCTCAAAGCATCTCCACTATCTCTTGTTCCCTTAGTGATATGTGTGATGTCTTTGATATTTTTGAAGTTCATTTATATACAATGAGATCAATTTGAGCTACGTGCTATGCTTTTAAGCAATAATATTTTTGTATATTTATGACTTCCCTTTTGGATACCGTGGTCTTCCTTTTTTCAACCATTTCATATGTGCAAGTTTCTTTGTGGATGCATATCATCAACGATTTATCTACTTAGAAACCTATACATATGAGAGAGGTCACCTTTTAGTTGGTATCCTATTTCTTTTGAGCTACCTTGTTTTTATCTATAGTTCTTTGGTGGCTCCAAATTTGTATCATGAGTGCTTGTCTTATTTTTATTGGTATCTTTGCACACTCATGTATTTGTTGAAGATCTTTGACTTCATGCTTACCATGGTGAGCATGTTGAATTTTTATTGGCTAAATGCTCTCACTAGCTTTTGGCATTTTCAATTGGTTTTAGTTTCCAATTGGTATCCCTAAGCTTGTGAACATATTTCTTTAAAAGATCTTCTTTTATCTCGGTTGGGCCTATCTTATGTTGAATCTTTGAAAATTGGTATCTCCTTATGGCTCAACCATATCTTTGGTGCAAGTGCTATGATTTGCTTTTGCTTTATGCACTCTTGCACTTGTTGCGTGTTCAAGATGATTTTGGGGGAGCGAGGATGCCATATTTGTGCACTCCTCGTTAGTGCATGAACATTGGTGAGCTTCTTCATTTTTATTTAGAACTCTCGCTTTGGATATTTTTGATTGCTTTTCTCCTTTGTGGAGATGTTTAGAATGATTTCATCCTTTTGCAATCTTTGGATCCTCAATATAGTTTGATTTCCTCTAATTATTCGTCAATGGATATGTGCATTTGATTCCACTCGCATCTTGAGAAATGCACACTTTATGGAGGAACTCATATTATATTGGCTCTCTAAATTTTCTTCCCATTTCGGCAATCGATGCTAATGGGGGATAAGTTTAGAGGGTTTAAGGGAATTTGGGTTTTATGCTTTTGTTGCATTTGCCTTTAATGCACTTGCATCCTTGCTTGTTTGTCTTGCAAGTTTGCTTTATTTATTATAGAAACCCTCTTAAACGGGATTGTCATCAATTACCAAAATGGGGGAGATTGAAAGTGCATGGTTGCCCCCATGTGTAGTTTTGGTAATTAATGAAAATATCTATGGACTAATGTTTGTGTTGAGCTATATTTGTAGGTGTGTCCATAAGGTTTGCTTGATCTCCATTTGTTGGAGTCAAAGGTTGGAGGAGTATGTGTTGATCAAGGCTAAGTGCGAGTTGATCAACACTCAAGTCCAAGTGAAGATATGCCGAAGAGGTGCTTCTCCCATATTGGTGTATGGGGGAGCAACATGTGGATCTTCACCAAGCGAAGCGCAATCAAGAAAGGTGGTGCGTCTTGAGGAGATGAAGATCGTCTTCATCGACCTCAAGTGGATTAATGCGCAAGGCAAATGTATGATCTTGATAGGGTTTCTATTTTACCGGTCTCATGATGTTAGTTGAGAGACCGGATTATAGGATAGATAGCCGTACTATCAAGAGGGGCTCTCGACTGAGTATCATGATCGTATCGTCGTAGAGAGCACAAACCTTTGCATCCATGCAATCCTCTTTATTGGTTCTTATTTGTCTCTTATCGTGGTGTGGTCTTGGTGCTTGTCGTGCTTGTCATGACAAGGCTAAGTTCACCGAAAACAGTTTTCATATGCGTCTCCTATTGCGTTTTCGGTATTGGAGATTTTGCCGGTTCATCCGTGCGGAAGGTTTCTCTCTTCCAATTATTTGCAAAATCTCCTTTACTTGTTTTAAACATTTCCAAGGGTAGCATTTGTCGTCCTCTTTCCAACAAAATTGCTTTTACTTCTTTCGGACTTCAATTGGAAAAGATATGGCTTTTTCGGTTTGCGAAAAGGAGCTTTTACCTTTCCCCATTTGTTTTTATAATATTTTCTTGGACTATGATATTTCTCTGCATATTCTTGTTGTGCTCGTTGTGACGATTCCAACGAGTCCAAGATTATCGAAAACGGAGTTCGTGGGTGAAAGTTATTGCGGTTTTATCTCGGAGTTTTTATTAGACAAAAAATCAATTAGAAAAAGAAAAAAAGGGGTGCTGGCCCGGCCTGGCCGGCCCCAGGCTGGTGCAAGGTCGGCAGGCTCGGGCAATGTCCCGGCCCACCCGCGTGCTGGCTAGTCGGCCCAGGCCGGGGGCAGGCCGGCCGGCTCGGGCTGCCTCCCGACCCAGCGCGCGCCGAGGCCGGCCCAAGCCCGGTGCCAGGCCGGGCTGCCTGCTCTGCTCCCGTTTTTTTTTTCTGCGCTGCCTTGCTGGGCTGTTCTGTCCCGGCCCTGGCCGGGTGCTGGCCGGCAGCCCTGTGTGTTGCCTTCGTTGGTTTCGGTCGCTGGGAAGTTTCCCGGCCGGCCTGGCCGGGTGCAGGCCGACCCCAGGCCGGGCCGCCTGCTGCCTGTTTGTTAGCTCCAACGGCTCCTTTTTGGAGCCCCCTATAAAAGGGGTTTCTTCCCCATTTTTTCAAGAGGTCTTTTTTTTGCTCTCTCTCCTCCATTGCTAAACATTTTGAGAGCTCGATTCCTCCACTTCCCTCCGATGATTCTTGCCCATTTTTAGGGAAACAAGAGAGGAGATCTAGATCCGTTCTTCCACCAAACAAAATCTCCTCTAAGTGAGGGGAACTCGTTGGATCTAGATTTTGGGGTTGCTTTGTGTTCATCCCCTTGTTCTTCCTCCTAAATCCCTCCATAGTATTAGTTGCTTTGGTTGGATTTTGGAGAGACGGATTTGACCACTTGGTGTGTTCTTGCCTTTTGCATTAGTTGCATCGGGTTGTGCTCTCCACGAAGATTCGTGGGATCGAAGTTGAGAAGCTTGTTACTCTTGGGTGCATAGTGTTCCCGAGAGCTTGTGCCTCTTGGGTGCATTGTGATGGGGTCGCAGCATGGAAAACAAAAATTTTCTACGCGGCAAAGCGGAATAAACCCCAAGGATCTAGATCAACGAGATGAAGATAGCGAAGATGAGATCCAATCTCTTACCCTCGAAGATCAACAAACGCGTTTTGTCGGTGCAGGGGTTGGCTAGTCGATCCCCGCAACTAGACTCGTCTAGTCGCGAGGAGATGTATTATCCTCGAGATCCAATCCGGTGAAGTGCAGCAACGGGCAGCACCTCCGCGGCGTCCACACGTACAGCTCGATGAAGACGTCGACTCCTTGATCCCGCAAGCGAGACGACGTGGCCTTGATGATCTCAGCAGCACGACGGTAGTGCCGGTGACGATGACGATCTCCGCACGCGAGGCTTCGCCAACCAAGCGAGGGGAGAGGGAGAGGAGATGGTGGCGCAGCCCCTAGGGCTAGGGGGTGCGGCTAGGTGTGGTGGTGAGGCGGCGGCAGCCCTTCGGGGAGAAGGGGTGCGGCTAGGGTTTAGAGGATGAGAGGGGGGTGCGGCTAGAGGGGGGGTGCGGCAGCCTCCTTGGTGTGTGGTGCGCCCCCCCTTGCCCCTCCTTATATAGGTGGCGGCTAGGGCAAGGGCAGGGCCGGCCGGCCCCCCCTTTGCCTTGCCCCTCAAGTCGGAGTCCAACAAGGACTCCTTCTTGGGCCCCTTTCCTAAAGGGGTGGGAGCCCACCTCCTAGTCCAACTAGGAGTGGGACTCCCCTTCCTCTGCATGCCGCACCAGCCCATGGGCTTAGGTGGTGCGCCCCACCTAGTGGTGGCAGCACCCCTTTGCACCATGTGGGCCCCATACAATTTATGCGGTCCCACTTCTAGACTCTTCTAGAACATTCCGGAACCTTCCGGTACCCTTCAAATAATTTCCGGAACTTTTCCGAAACCTCCGGAAACCACTTTCCATATATGAATCTTATTCTCCGGACTCCTCCGGAACTCCTCGTGATGTCCGGGATCCCATCCGAGACTCCGAATCACCATTCGTTCACTTCATCATTTAATTCATCGCAAAACCTAATTTCATCGGAACGTTAAGTGTGTGACCCTACGGGTTCGAGAATGCATAGACATGATCATATCAATAATTAATAGCGGGACCGGGATGTCCATATTAATTCCTATACACTCAACGAAAACCTTTTCTCGATTGAACCACAATGCCGGAGATTCAATTAATCTCATATACGATTCCCTTTGTCTCACGATATTTTACTTGCCCGAGATATAATCGTTGACATCCCCATGTCCTAGTTTAATCTCGTTACCGGCAAGTTCTCTTTACTCGTCCATAATATAGGATCCCGGTGATTACAACTTAATCACATGTCTGCAGACTCTTGATGCTATATTACCGAGAAGGCCTGGAGATATCTTCTCCGTCACAAGGAGGGACAAATTCCACTCTCGATTCATATCACCCAACAACCCACCATCGGAGATACCTGAAAGCCACCTTTATAATCACCCAGTTACGAAGTGACGTTTGATGTCCACAAAGTATTCCTCCGGTGAACGGGAGTGATATAATCTCATGGTCTAAGGAAACTATATTTGGCATATTAAAAGTGTTGACAACAAAACTTTTGTGACACGATTAATTGCAACTCTTTATTTGGGTCATGTCCATCACACCATTACTCCTAATGATATGACTCCGTTATCAAGTGACTATAACAAGTCCATAGTTAGGAAACTCTAACTATCTCTTGATCAACGAACTAGTCCTGTAGAGGCTCACTAGGGACTCCGGGTGTTTATATTCCACACATGTATTATGTTTCCATTTAATACAATTATAGCATGGATAATAAACTATTATCATAAACTTGAATATGCTTAATAAACCATTTTATTATTGCCTCTAGGGCATATTCCCAACAGTCTCCCACTTGCACTAGAGTCAATAATCTAGTTTACATTTCCTCGATCCAACACCCATGGAGTCTCACTCATGAAGTCTCAGTGCTGATCATGTTTGCTTGTGGAAGAGGTTCTGTCCGTGCTCTGTACTTTACAGCTCTTTATGTCCTTTGCAAAATTGTAACTGTCACCTAATTTGACATTACTTTATCATCACATGATAAACTTCCTATCATCCCATGATAAAACCATTATCATATAATGCATATAATATGTTTGGTTATAGAGTGAGATAATCATATCCTTTCATGCCATATGTATGATTAGTCAAAAGGACTTTCTCATAACACATGCATCTGGAACTCACTCAATCTTGAAACAACTTTCTCAAACCAAAATATTATATCTTATTTCAATCCTTGAATTAATCATATACTCCTATATGTTGTAGACTTAACAAATCAACAGTGAACCTTGTCACTTTGACATTTCCGATCATGCTTTCGCTGTGCTACTCTGCTATTAAGAGATCTCTAATTTAGTCTGGCTTTATGACTTCAACCAAGTCCACCATTTTCTAAATTTATCTCAATCTCATGAAAAATGACTCCTCATTCAACATGTTCTTACAATTAAGAACTTGGGTCACATATCGTCATATACAAACATATGGTATTTATATGTTGAGATCTATGAACAATTCATATTGAATTCCAACATATCCTCCAACCATCAATTTTGTACTGAGTTCTCTAACTCAATGCTTCACCTATATATCACAATGAGATGAACCATTCTTCTCTTGTTTCATTTTGAACTCCTTCAAAACTTGTATAGGTAAAACACTCTGACTTTAAAGTTTATCAAACTTATCTATCCTCCATAGATACATTCATCTACATGAATATTTGACGTTCAAACTAACTTCATAAGTTATGCATTGGTCCATGACAACATTTACAACATTTATGAAATCTCCATTTCATTCAAACACTATGTTGTAAACTCCCACTCAAATATACCTCATACACATATTAAATTGTGAAGCCACTTTGGCTCCCACTCAGAAATATGTTATCTTTATATTTGACCATGATTAACTAGCTCCCACTCAAACATATGTCACCACATATTTTGATTATGGAAATTAATTTCTGCTCTAACTTAATATATGTCACCACATATCTTAATTAGATCTCACTCAGTTTCTTATGCACTTTCTCGACACTTTGGACTCCTCCAAAACTCTTAACTCTTAAGATTCGAGAACTCATATACGAAACACCAGCACTTTGCCAGCTCTAAGTTTTATTTATTCCACGCAAACTCTTTTGCCAAATAAATATGTGAAACATTCTTTTCACAAAATCAAGTAACGATTACTTTATGATTTAAACTTAAATTGAATGACTCTTAGTCACTTTCGTATTTAAAGTTTCTATTTCTTCTTTTGTAGTTTTGTAGGTATGTCTTGTTTCTCAAACATGACAAGCAAATCATGAATATTATTTTGCAACTTTTGACAAAATTCATATTCTTGAATCCTACTTCTCTTTAGACAAGCTAAACCAAAATTCAATGATCACCATCATCAAAACCTTTATGTGTCAAGTTTTAACCAACATAGCACTTTTCATATGTGCCACTTGATACATAAACATGCAAGGTTTAAGCTTTCTAAACTTTATTCCAACAATTCTTTTATCCATGAAACCATTTCACGATAAATCCACTAAAACACATAACACAACCAAACACATTGGTTTGTTCCTTTTAGTCTCACATTGTGGAATCTCTATTCATAATCTCATATGAACATTCTACAAAACTTTATTTGCTTTGGTTTTAATTATCTCATAATTATTGAAACCACTATTTCACATAACTCATATGCAAAATGCAAATCATTAAATAGATCCTTTATTTAAAACAGAGAGTGTTATCAAAATAAATCTAAATGATACTAATGAAACCTTAAAACCAAGAACCCTTTGTTTATGACCACATAATATCAAATACAATGTGACTACAATACTTTAGGTTTATCAAAACACCTTTTGAATAATCTCTAAACATTGTAATTTGTGATAACACTTGTCACAAGTCACCCATACTAAACAATAACTCAAATATTTTGTCTCTTTTGATCAAATCGAAAAGACTCAATTATCTTGTTAATCTAATATCCTTTACTTCCAAAATCTTATCATGACATGAATAAATACTCCTATCCACTCATCCATGATAAAATAATGATGTCTTTTATTTACTGAAAAATACAACCAACACTTGTGTTTATTTTCAGCAACTCATGGCATTTTCAGAAAATGGCATTTTTAATCATACTACTTAGTGATGCGCATCAACATGCTCTTCAGCACTAATAGTACAATTAAAACAATTCTCATCATTAAGTATTGGATATTTTAGCATGTCTTTATTTTATAAGTGTTTAACTAATTATCGTTTAAATCTAGCAAAGGACAATAATCTCATAATCGAAACGTGATCTCCAAAAAAGGATTACTCATGAAAATAGAACAACCACTTGTCTTTAACATGAATGACCGTCTCACAAACCGAGACACACTAATTTAAGATCACACTTAATTCGATTACAAAACTCATTCAAATCCTCTAATTTAAAACGATAAATGTAGAAGTAGAACATCGCCAGCATCAACTCCTTGATTGCCATCTCCCGCGAAATCCACTCAGTCCCTCCATGCACTTCTCAAACGGCAGGCCCTGTTTTCATAAAACAGCACAAGTATCAAATACTTAGCTCACCATAAGTGTAAATGGGACATTAAACATTTATAACTAGTATATCAAAATATACCTTCTGCGTTGGACTCCTCCGCCTGCTACGGGATTCCTTTCGATCTGACGAAGTCGAGACATCAGTTCCGGATAAGTGATCGAATCCCTTTCCTTACATAGTCTCTGACACAATTCTTGAATTTGGGATGAAGCGAATGCAACAACCCATCTATCGCGAATTCGTCACTCATCTCCACATCCCAAGCATCAATCAGAGTGTGATATATCCTATACATTTTCTTCAGATGATCCTCTAAGCGATCATTTTCTTCCATCTTAGTTGAAAGAAACACACCCAGACCTTCAAACCTTGCAATTCTCACTTGTGCTATGAACATTTCCTTTAGCTTAGTGACAGTCTCAATGGCACTCAAGTTCTTGAATTGTTTGGATAGGTCTGAATTCATGAAGACACTCATCAACCAATTGACTTGAGTGTGAGTCTTACTCCGACTGAGCCAATCCATACGTTTGTTGTAACTCGCAGAATCATCGGGTTTTTCTTCTAAGGGTTCATGTAACACATAGAGCTGATCATTGGTTGATAGGACTTCTCTAAGACGTTCATACCACTCGATGAAGTTTGACCCATCGAGACGCAGCTCCTCAGCAAGAAACAAACTACTGTAGTCGGCCATGATCTACAAGGATTTTGCAAAGACATCTTTAGGACACTTGTTTATGATAATTTTAGTTCAAATTAATCAAATTAACGAACTCCCACTAAACTCAACATCTCTCTGGTTGATTAGTGACACACGATCCAAATCCACTACACCACCACCGATCATCACGTGAGATGATGTAGCTTCAATGGTGAACAACTCAGTGTTGATCATATCATTCATATGACTCGTGTTTAACCTTTCGGTTCCGTGTTCCCGAGGCCATGTCTGTACATGCTAGGCTCGTCAAGACAACCGTAGTATTTCTGCTTGTGCAAACTGGCTTGCACCCGTTGTATGTGAACGTTGAATCTATCACACCCGATCATCACGTGATGCTTCGAACGACGAACTTTCGCAACGGCGCATACTAGGGGAGAACACTTAATTATCTTGATATTAACATGAGAGATCACCTTATCATGCTACCGTCGCGATCACATCAAAGCATAACAATAAGGTGCATAAAAGGGATTAACATCACATGCAATTCATAATTGTGATATGATATGGCCTTTCTTCATATGCTCTTAGATCTCCATCTTCAAAGCACCGGCAAGATCTCCATCTCCGGCATGATCTCCATCATCTTGGCGCCATCACCATGGTTGTCCACCAACTATTGCAACTACAACTAATGCTACTCTTAGCAATAAAGCAAAGCAATTACATGGTGATTTATTGACACGCAGGTCACATAAAATAATAGACAACCATATGGCTCCTGCCAGTTGCCGTACTCGTCGACATGCAAGTCGCGAAACATTACAAACATGATCATTGCATACATTATCACAAATCACATTGGCCATATCACATCACTTGACCCCCTCTGCAAAAACAAGTTAGACGCCTCTACTTTGTTTATGCAAATTTTACGTGGCTTGGGTCAACGAGTTAGAACCGTTCTAATCTACGCAAAAACCACAACGGTGATATAATAGTTGCTTATTTACTCATCCTTTTGAAAGGCCTTCCATTGAAAATTGCATCCTCACTAAAGCAAGAGAAACAGACACCCGCCAGCCACTTATGCAAAACAAGTTGCATGTCAGTCGTGGAACCGGTCTCTCGTGCGTGGACGAGTAAGGTTGGTCCGGGCCGCTTCAATCTCACAATACCGCAAAGATGCAAAGTGCACGCGAGAAGGTAGCAACATAAAATATCAACGCCCACAACTCCTTGTGTTCTAATCGCATCAACACCTACGACGATCTAGGCTCTGATACCACTGATGGGGTCGCAGCATGGAAAACAAAAATTTTCTACGCGGCAAAGCGGAATAAACCCCAAGGATCTAGATCAACGAGATGAAGATAGCGAAGATGAGATCCAATCTCTTACCCTCGAAGATCAACAAACGCGTTTTGTCGGTGCAGGGGTTGGCTAGTCGATCCCCGCAACTAGACTCGTCTAGTCGCGAGGAGATGTATTATCCTCGAGATCCAATCCGGTGAAGTGCAGCAACGGGCAGCACCTCCGCGGCGTCCACACGTACAGCTCGATGAAGACGTCGACTCCTTGATCCCGCAAGCGAGACGACGTGGCCTTGATGATCTCAGCAGCACGACGGTAGTGCCGGTGACGATGACGATCTCCGCACGCGAGGCTTCGCCAAACCAAGCGAGGGGAGAGGGAGAGGAGATGGTGGCGCAGCCCCTAGGGCTAGGGGGTGCGGCTAGGTGTGGTGGTGAGGCGGCGGCAGCCCTTCGGGGAGAAGGGGTGCGGCTAGGGTTTAGAGGATGAGAGGGGGGTGCGGCTAGAGGGGGGGGTGCGGCAGCCTCCAATGGGGTGTGGTGCGCCCCCCCCTTGCCCCTCCTTATATAGGTGGCGGCTAGGGCAAGGGCAGGGCCGGCCGGCCCCCCCTTTGCCTTGCCCCTCAAGTCGGAGTCCAACAAGGACTCCTCCTTGGGCCCCTTTCCTAAAGGGGTGGGAGCCCACCTCCTAGTCCAACTAGGAGTGGGACTCCCCTTCCTATGCATGCCGCACCAGCCCATGGGCTTAGGTGGTGCGCCCCACCTAGTGGTGGCAGCACCCCTTTGCACCATGTGGGCCCCATACAATTTATGCGGTCCCACTTCTAGACTCTTCTAGAACATTCCGGAACCTTCCGGTACCCTTCAAATAATTTCCGGAACTTTTCCGAAACCTCCGGAAACCACTTTCCATATATGAATCTTATTCTCCGGACTCCTCCGGAACTCCTCGTGATGTCCGGGATCCCATCCGAGACTCCGAATCACCATTCGTTCACGTCATCATTTAATTCATCGCAAAACCTAATTTCATCGGAACGTTAAGTGTGTGACCCTACGGGTTCGAGAATGCATAGACATGATCATATCAATAATTAATAGCGGGACCGGGATGTCCATATTAATTCCTATACACTCAACGAAAACCTTTTCTCGATTGAACCACAATGCCGGAGATTCAATTAATCTCATATACGATTCCCTTTGTCTCACGATATTTTACTTGCCCGAGATATAATCGTTGACATCCCCATGTCCAGTTTAATCTCGTTACCGGCAAGTTCTCTTTACTCGTCCATAATATAGGATCCGGTGATTACAACTTAATCACATGTCTGCAGACTCTTGATGCTATATTACCGAGAAGGCCTGGAGATATCTTCTCCGTCACAAGGAGGGACAAATTCCACTCTCGATACATATCACCCAACAACCCACCATCGGAGATACCTGAAAGCCACCTTTATAATCACCCAGTTACGAAGTGACGTTTGATGTCCACAAAGTATTCCTCCAGTGAACGGGAGTGATATAATCTCATGGTCTAAGGAAACTATATTTGGCATATTAAAAGCGTTGACAACAAAACTTTTGTGACACGATTAATTGCAACTCTTTATTTGGGTCATGTCCATCACACCATTACTCCTAATGATATGACTCCGTTATCAAGTGACTATAACAAGTCCATAGTTAGGAAACTCTAACTATCTCTTGATCAACGAACTAGTCCTGTAGAGGCTCACTAGGGACTCCGGGTGTTTATATTCCACACATGTATTATGTTTCCATTTAATACAATTATAGCATGGATAATAAACTATTACCATAAACTTTGAATATGCTTAATAAACCATTTTATTATTGCCTCTAGGGCATATTCCCAACACATTGTGTACCCTAGACGGTTGGTGTGCCGTGGAGCCTTCAAGTTGTGAAGCTTCGGCAAGATTTGGGAGCCCCCAATTGAGTTGTGGGTGTGTGCCCCAAGAACGGTGTAAAGGGCTCCGGATTTCGCCTTGAAGGATTCCGATAGTGGAAGGTGAACCAAACCCTAGGGCGCGGTTCATCGGAGAATAGGGTGAGGCCTTTGTGGCATCTTGAGTAGGCCTCTTGTGGCGAGCTCACACCCCTCCAACGAGACATACTCCCTTAACAAGGAGGAACTCGGGAATACATCCTCGTCTCCGCGTGCCTCGGTTATCTCTATACCCGAGCTTTTACTTATGCAATTCAAATTGTGATAGCCTTCGTGCTTGAAGTTGTATATCTAGCTATCACCTTGTTGCTTGCCTTGCTTAGCATAAGTTGATGGTGCACATAGGTGAGCCTAGTAATTAGGTTGTTGGCTTGTTAATTTAAACACATAGTTTTACTCCGCAATTATCAAGCCCTTAAATTGAAAAAGTTTTAATCGCCTATTCACCCCCCCCTCTAGGCGACATCTCGGCATAGTTTGTTCTTTCACCTGTGAAGTTTTCTGTCCCTGTACCCCAAACTACTTCATCCCTATCTCATATGTTAGCAAGTGAAAGTTACTTACTAATTAGTCACCGTGGTGTTTGTGCTTTTGTTATTTTTCTGTTCCCATCCTATAAAATTGCCTCTGTCCCATCCTTGTATGATGCTTGTGCGTGTGTCTTCAAATATAAGTGGCTCTGTTTAGTGTTAGTTTCTCAAGCGAAAATCACCAAAATGATGCACTTATATTTCAGTGTGCAAAATTCTATCCCTTTCTTGATTGTTGCTTGTTCGTGATAATCGTCTTTACTGGTTCGCTTGTTTAGATTTAAATTCTTGTATTTGAACCTTGTCTTGTTGACCTAGATTTAGCCAAGCACAATTGTCGTCGCCTAGTCCCAGAGGAGAACACGACTTCTGCAGTTTGGGCGAAATACCCACTGTATTTACAATCGATCACTCACGCCGACGAGCGCGTTGTCTTTGTTGATTTTGTGAATCGAGGGCTTTCCTTCCCCGTTCATAAATTCTTCCATGGTCTGATGTACACCTATGGCGTGTAACTCCATGATTTTTTGCCCAATTCTATTCTCCAAATTGCCTGCTTCATCACCCTTTTTGAGTGCTTCTTGGGTGTGCACCCGCATTGTGGCCTTTGGAAGCATATCTTCTTCGTGAATAGGCAGACGCTGACAGACAGCGAGGAATGCCT
The DNA here is from genome assembly GCA_012064385.1 of Puccinellia tenuiflora. Classification (NCBI taxonomy): domain Eukaryota; kingdom Viridiplantae; phylum Streptophyta; class Magnoliopsida; order Poales; family Poaceae; genus Puccinellia; species Puccinellia tenuiflora. The sequence goes on along the minus strand of QRDG01000240.1, from coordinate 111,775 downwards.
CCCCGTCGATGGGTTTGGGGTGCAGAACCGCTCCGACATGGAGTACTTCAATCTTCGCTTCAGCGAATCTGTCCAGAACTGGCGGAAGAGATGGTTCTACATCCGCGGCGAGCCAGCCGCCAGCCAGAAGTATGGACTTCCCCCCTTTTCAGCTATTGCTACAGTCACCAAAAACAAAAGCTGGAGACACAAGTTAACAGCAGTCGAGAGAGGTGAGGCCAACCAGCTGTTGGAGCGCATCGCAGCTCTTCAGAAGACCCCCGGTCAGGAGGTGACCGACATCCACATCATTTCCACCTTAATCCAACGGCACGTCCAACCTTTGCAGGCGAGAGTCTGATACGTCTCCGACGTATCTATAATTTTTGATGTTCCATGTTTGATTATATATATATCAGTGCCACATGTTTTTATAATGTTTTTATATCATTTTGGCATGATTTATGGAACTAACCTATTAACAAGATGCCTAGTGCCAGTTCCTGTGTTTTGCTGTCTTTTTGTTTTAGAAAAGTTGTTCTGGGAAGTTTCTCGGAACGCGCTGAAAATTTACGGGATTTATTTCCAAGCTGAAACAAAGACAAAGCCAGAAGGACGCCCGGAGGGGGAGGCCACAGCCTCCAGAAGCCCTCCAGGCGTAGCCCCACCCTAGGCCGCTCCTGGGCCCCACCTGGGCGACTCCTTCGCCTCCTCGAGTCGCCTCTTCGCCTAAAAATTAGTCTTCGTCCCGAAAACCCTAAGTACCCGATCATATTTCCCAGAAGACGTCCGAGGCCGCCGACATCGGCAACCCTAGTTCGGGAGGGTTCTGCAGCTCTTCCCGGCACCCTGCCGGAGAAGGGAATCGACACCGGAGGCATCTACATCACCATGCCTGCCTCCGAAGTGATGCGTGAGTAGTCCACCACGGGACTACGGGTCCATAGCAGTAGCTAGATGATTGTCTCTCCTCCTTGTACTCCATTGCTTAGATCTTGTGAGCTGCCTATCATGATCAAGATCATATTATCTGTAACTGCTACATGATTGTGTTTGCATGGATCCGATGAATTGTGGAAGTCATTACTTTTGTTCATCTATGTGTTGTGTTTTATCTATGATCTTGCATGATCTCCGGTGCTAGTGGATGCTTTGGCCAAGTAATTATTAGTATTGCATGAGGGAGTATTTATGCTAGATAGTGGGTTCATGCCTCTCTTTGTCTGAGCTCGGGTTGACAGAAACGATTAAGACTAGAGATGTGCTGTTGCCACTAGGGAGAAAACAGCGGTGTGATTTCCTTGTGTTATTTACATTGCTTACATTATGCACTTTGTTTATTGCAATGATCTGTTGCTTGCAACTTAATACTTTTGGGTGAGGTGCTAGATAGCGATCCCGGAGTGGATTATTAGTCATAGATGCAGTTGGATAACGGTCTATGTATTTTGACGTAATGCCCATATTAGATGAAACGGTGAACTATATTGTTTTATGATAGCATTGCTGTGCGGCCACAATTCTGTCAATCATGTTTATCTTTTGGAGAGACACCGCTAGTGATCTGTGGACCCCGGTCCTATTCTCCTACATTGCTTACAACCGTTTTAATAACTTTTCATCATCATTTGCTCGTTGGTCATATTTCACTCTCATCATATTTTACATCCACACATTTAATTCTTTGTGTTCAGCAATCCGGAGAGATTGACAACCTCTCTGTTTCGTTGGGGCAAAGTAGTTTATTTGTGATTATGTGTAGGTCCACATCAATTATCGTAAACGACGCCATTGACACCTTGCTAAGCCTTCTCCAAGTCCTACTGGATCTGACAACCTTGGTTTTGTAATCAAGGGAAACTGCTGCTTTACTGCATCATACCTTCCTCTTGAGCTTCCCCAGCGAATGTGTGATCACGTTATAAGCAGAGTCCACGCTATGTGGATGTACCAGGGGACTCAAGATCCAACCCGGACCCGCCGCGTGGACCATCCCGACGATGAGTTGGAGACTCGCATCCGGAGAATTACTTCCTTGGGTCGGGACGACCCGTGCGTCGATCGTCCTCCCGTGTCGCCCTACGGCAACGGTCAAGATGTACCCGCAGTAAGTTTCTTCCCCACTTTGTCAGCCTTTTTAGTTTAATTACATCTCCTTATCTCGCCCATCTCGTTTGACTGTAGGGTCACCCTTCGTTTGTAAATTATCCGCCTCGCCTGAAGGAGAAGAAATTCCAAAAGCTCTAGAGGGCGGCGCGGTTATGGGCTCTGATGACGACTCGATATCCTCGCCGCCCTAGGTGCACTCAGAAGGCGAGATCGAGGGCGTGAACCAATCCACGGAGACCTCCTCGTGCAAGCGATATCGCGCTCCTGAAGAGCAAGAGGAGTCTGCGGAGAAGCATGACCCGAGGCTTCGCTGGCGAAAGAGGCTACTCCAGCGTCTAGTTTGTCGACCCCGATGGATCCGACTGTGATTCTGCGGGTGACGTCACTGGCGATGGCTCCTCCTGCGAAGAAGTCGCGCACCGCTTCTACTCTTTGGAATCTCCAGAATCTTGTTATTCTCGACGGGGAAAGGTCAACTTTTCTTTTAACCTGGCTGTCGTTATGCTTGTAGGGATGTATACTGAACATGAGTTGTTTGTCATTGCAGCGAGAAATCGAAGGCGGGAGCGGCCTCCGCACCTCCTCCGGAAGGAGAAGATAAAAGTACTGAGCCGAAGAGTGTCGTCGATGCTCCGGTGCACTCGACGCCCACTGCGACTTCAACCGGATAAGTGACGAAGCCGGCGGCTCCTATGGAGGCGATTGTGCCTTCGGCTCCCAGTGCCTCGAAGCCAAAGACTTCCGTTGACCATGTAAGTTTAGCTTTGTCTTGTAGGTTCCCTATGTTAGTAGCTCCCGAGTGTACGGTCAGCCACTAGTGGGTGGGCGTGGACTCAAACTTTTCTTGATGACGTGATATGGATCTGCGATCCTTCTTTTGGCATGCAACCGTACGTGCGGACCCTCATTGGTATAGGCGATCAATTCATCCAGACCGAGGCGAAGTGTGATCAGCTTCAGGAAGAATTGGTGAGGGCGAAAGGTAACCTTGCTACTTGCATCCTTCATTATGACTCTCTTCATTGTAGATATCTGAACAGGGTTTGACTTCTGCAGAGTACCTTTCTCAGGAGAAGGCTGAAAAGGAGGCTGCCTTGAAGCAGAGTCGCGACTTGGACGCGCAACTGGAGGTTCTTCAGAAAGAATTGGAAACCGCCAAGAAGCGCGAGAAGGAAGGCACTACTTGGGCCGCTGATCGTGAGGAGCTGACAGATAAGCATCTTCGTTCGGTTATTGCCGAGTTATCAGGTTTGCCGCGTTGCCCTTGTTTTTGCTGCTTTCAGTTATCCATTTACTTATCCCCTTCTGTCTTCGCCCAGCTGTTCTTGGCGTCGCCGTTGTTGGGTCCGCTGACATCCTTTCTGCTGCCAAGGAATGCAGCTCCCGGGCCTCCGAGCTTATTGCTTCAGCTGCATACCTGCTATCCACGCTTCACCGTCGCATGTACCCGGATGAAGAAATTCCCCGGCTTCGTGAGCTGGTGAATCTTTTCTGCGCAGATGAAGACCCGATTCGCGACTTCAGCCAAGCACAAACCAATTGCGGCACGGAGGCTGCTATGCTGCTGGCTCTAGGCCATGGAGTCGCCGACGAGCAGCTGGCGAAGATTGCCTCTGAATTTCCCAAGGGTTCTGATGGTCGGGAGGTAGTTCTTACTCCCTTTGCTACACGTGCCGCGGAGCTGGCAGACAGCTTGTCAGCTCTGTTGGAAATATGCCCAAGAGGCAATAATAACGATTATTTGTTATCATATTTCTCGTTCATGATAAATGTTTATCCTCCATGCTATAATTGTATTAACCGGAAAGAAAATACATGTGTGGAATATAAACGACAAAGCGTCTCTAGTAAGCCTCTTATGACTAGTTCGTTAGTCAAGAGATGGTTAAGGTTTCCTAACCATGGACTTGTAAAGTCGCTTGATAACGGAATCATATCATTAGGAGAATGATATGATGGACAGACCCATTTAAAGCATAGCAATTGATCGTGTCACACAGTTTTATTGCCAACGCTTTTAGTATATGTCAAGTATAGTTTCCTTAGACCATGATATTGTGTTACTCCCGTTTACCGGAGTAATGCTTTGTGGACATCAAATGCCACTTTGTAACTGGCTGATTATAAAGATGACTTTCAGGTATCTCCGATGGTATTTGTTGGGTGACATGAATCAAGACAGGAATTTGTCCTTCCATGTGACGGAGAAGATATCTCTAGGCCCCTCTCGGTAGTATAGCATCCTAAGGCATGCAAGCATGTGGCTAAGTGGTTAGTCACAGGGATCCTATTCTATGTGAACGAGTAAAGATAACTTGCCGGTAACGAGATTAAACTAGGTATGGCGATACCGACGATCGAATCTCGGGCAAGTGATATATCGTGAGACAAAGGGAATCGTATATGGGATTAATTGAATCTCCGAAATTGTGGTTCAACCGATAAAGAACTTCGTTGAATGTGTAGGAATCAATATGGACATCCCGGTCCCGCTATTGATTATTGATTAGATCATTCTACCGATAAAGAACTTTGTTGAATGTGTAGGAATCAATATGGACATCCCACATGGACCGAGGGGAGGTTCAGAAGCCCACATGGGCTGGCCGCACCAGCCCCCTGATGTCTACTACACACATCTATTCTTGTAGACTTGTTGGGCCTCCAAGCGCAGAGGTTTGTAGGACAGCGGCAAATTTCCCTTGAGTGAGTAACCCAAGATTTATCGAGTCCACGAGACGTAGAGGTCAAAGATATCCCTCTCAAGCAACCTTGCAATTAAGATACAAGAAGTCTCTTGTGTCCCCAACACACCTAATACAATTGTCAGTTGTATAGGTGCACTAGTTCGGCGAAGAGATGGTAAAATGCAAGTGATATGGATGGTAAAAGGTGATTTTGTAATTCTGTAATAAAAATGGCAGCAAGCAAACAAGTGACAAAAGTGACTAAAAACGGAGTATCAATGCTTGGAAACAAGGCCTAGGCTTCATACTTTCACTAGTGACTACTCTCAACATCATTAACATAATTAAACACATGATAGTTCCCACAAAAATACATGCATGGTAAACGTTACTCGGAGATCATTCTTTCGTGGATCAAATAGGATGAGAATTGCGTAGGGCTACGAAAAGCACACCTTAAAGTTCGTATTCCACATCTATGGACACTTCATGCTATCACTATCCGCATCCAAAGATAGTACTAACAAACACCACAACATATTTCTTGAATAGTCTCTTTCTTCAATAACACAAGCATCAAGAAACCTCATGATCTATTCAATCCAACAAATAAAGAACAAACTCATGATGAAGATCCTTCCAATCTATTATCCATAGAGTCACACACGACACCCATCCTGTCACTGAGGTACCATGATCACAACGGTGGCTCCGGAAATTGTACTAAATAACACCACTTGATCAACATCATATCCATTACACATACGGAAACATCATGTATTCAACTACACTAACAAAGCTCATGATCACAACGAAGATCACATCATGGGAGAGAGAGATAACCACATAGCTACTTGTATAAGCCTCAGCCCCGGTGAGGGACTACTCCCTCCTCATCGCGGGAAGCAGCGGTGTTGATGGAGATGGCCCCGATGGTCGATCCCCCCTCCGGCAGGGTGCCGGAAAAGGGTCAATCTGACCCCCGAAACTTGTCGGCGATGGCGGCGGAGCTCTGTTGCGTAATTGGGAAAATCCTTCGGGGGCTAGGGTTTTTACGTCGGATGTGATTTTATAGGCGTCGGAGACGACCGAGGGGTGCCCCACAGGGCAGGGGTGGGTCCCACCCGCGGTTGGGCCCTAGGCCGCAGCAGGGGCCCGCCCCTGGCCTGTGTGGGTCCCCTGGAGTCGCCCTTCTGGCTCCCTTCCTCATTTCTTCAATAAAAAATCTCCGTAAATTTTCATCCAATTCCGAGAATATTTCCAGAAGTAACTTTCTGCAACAATTTCAGCACAAAAACAGGGAACTGGCACTAGGCATCTTGTCAATAGGTTAGTCCAATAAAATGCCTTAAAATGATATAACAAGATGGCAAAAACATGTGACAATGGCATAAAACAAGCATGGATCACTCAAAAATTATAGATACGTTTGAGACGTATCACCCCCCAAGGCCCATGCGGCCAAACAAGTGGGAGCACCCCAAAACCCTAGGGGCTGCCTTGGGGGGTAAGTTTCCCCTTGGACGGCCGGCCCTAGGGCTTGGGAGAGGGGCAAAGGCTGCCCCCCATGCCTATATAAGGAGGAGGGGAGGGTTGGGGCATGCCTACACCATAACCCTAGCCACACCCTCCCTCTCCTCTCTCCTCTCTCTCGTGTGCACGGCTTGGCGAAGCCCTGTCCGCGGGAAACCTCCACCATCTCCACCACCACACCATCATGCTGCTGGGATCTCACGAGCCACTTCTTCCTCGCTTGCGGGATCAAGGAGAATAAGTCTTCATCAAGATGAACGTGTGGATACCGCGGAGGTACTGCTCATGTGGCGCTTCGTCGGATTGGATCTCGGATCGGATAATACGTCTCCTCGCGACTAGATGAATCTAGTTGCGGGGATCGACTAACCAACCCCTGCATCGACAAAACGCGTTTGCTCGTTTTCAAGGGTAAGAGATTGGATCTCCTCCTCGCTACCTTCGTCTAATAGATCTAGATCCGTTGGGTTTCTTCCGCTTGTTTCGTAGGGAATTTTTTGTTTTCTATGCAATGAACCCTTCAATGGTATCAGAGGCTAGATCTATTCTTAGATGTTGGTGCGATTAAAACACAATGAGTTGTGGCAATTGATATTTTTGTTGCTAACTCCCCGCGTGTATATTTTATCTTGCGGGATAGCTTGATTGAAGCGGCCCGAACCAACTTTACTCGTCCGCGTACGAGAGACCGGTTCCACACTTGACGTGCAACTTGTATTGCACACGTGGCTGGCGGGTGTTTGTTTCTCTAGCTATAGTGAGATGCAATCTACAATGGGAGGCCTTTAAAAAGGATATAAAATAAGCAACTTCTATATCACTGTTGTGGCAATTTTATTAATTCTCAAAGTTAACAATTCCATGACAAAAGTGTTTGAGAATCAAAACAAAGAAGATGCAAGTTTTAGCAAAAAGCTTCAACTTCCAACGGTAAAGTCAATATAAAGATTCATGTTTAATCTGACAATGCAATATGATCAATGATACCCAGGGTCAATGCTAGATGTTTGCTTTGGTGGAGATAGAAGGAAGAGGAAAATTGACTCAACATTAAAAGTAAAAGAAAGGCCCTTCGCAGAGGGAAGCAGGGATTAGTCATGTGCTAGAGCTTTTTGTTTTTTTTATGAAACAGAAGTAAAACAATTTTGAGACATGCATACTTTCGTCAACAACTTCACAACAGAGAAGTGCTGCTGTATTAAAATAAGTTGGGTGATGCCCCAAGCGAAGGCGGAATTGCAGCTAGTAGCAGTTTTCCCTCGTTTAACAAACCGAGGTTTATCGAACCAGTAGGACTTTGAAATCAACAACGAGGTGAATGTTGAAGATCTCTGGCGCTTGACCTTCAACAGACGTGGACCTGCACACACTCAATCAAAATACTTTGCCCCCAACGGCGGAAAGTTTGTCAATCTTTCCGGTCTCGCAGAAAACAAAGCGGTTAATGGTATGATGAAATAGATAAAATATGAAAAGTGACCAGAGGAGTAATGATGATTAAAAGCAAGTAAATGAGGTTGTAAACGATGTAAAAAGATGGACCGGGGGCCATGGGTTCACTAGTGGAGTCTCTCAAGTAAATAAAATATGCATGTGATGGGTGAACGAATTACAGCTAGGCAATTGACAAGATCATGACACAAACCCAATTTAGCTATGACAAAAAGGACATGATAATATTTATGGATGCATCACGACAAGGAACAAAGACCGTTGAGTCCAACTGCGTCTTTGTCTAAAAAGTCCACCGTGGGATCGCTATCCAGCATGTCACCCAATGTTATTAAGTTGCAAGCAACAGACAATTGCATTAAGTAAAGTGCATGAAGTAAGCAATACTAATATCAAAAGAGACATTAACACCGCTGTTTTACACTTAGTAGCAACAGCACACCCTCGCCCTTAGACGTTTCTGTCACTCGTGCCCAGGAACAAAAGGGGGCATGAACCCACTATCTAGCATAAATACCCTCTCTTGGAGATACACACAATCACTTGGCCAAAATAACTACGCACATCGGAGAGCATGCAAGAACATAAATTACTAATATAAGAATCATGCACAATCTGAACATAACTTCATAATCCATCGGATCCCAGCAAACACATCACATAGCATTACAATAATCGATCTTGATCATGTTAGGCAGCTCACAAGATCATAAGACATGAAGCACAAGAGAGAGAGACTACCAACTAGCTACTGCCATGGACCCGTAGTCCAAGGTGAGACTAATCACAAATCATCCCGGAGGAAGGCATGACGATGAAGAGCCCTCCGGGATCGATCTCCCCTCTGGCAGAGTGCCGGGATCAGCTTCAGATTGGACCTCGAACTAGGGTTCTCGGTGACAGCGCGTCGGGGTCGAGTTTCTGGAAAATAATGGCCGCCTCGACGTTTTTAGGTTTAATGTGAATTTATAGGCGTCGGAGGGGGCCGAGGGGACCCACCAGGAGCAGGGGCGGGTCCCACCCACGGGCCAAGGGGGGCCGCGGCAGGATGCCGTCCCTGCCCAGTGGGTGGCCCCCAGGGCTGCCCTTCGGTGTCCTGGTGCCTTTCGTCGAGTAAAAATTCCCCGTAAATTTTCGTCCAGTTCCGAGAATATTTCCAGAAGTAAATTTCTGAAACAAAAAGACAGCAGAAACAGGGAACTGGCACTTGGCATCTTGTCAATAGGTTAGTCCGACAAAATGCATAAAAATGATATAAATGACAGTAAAAACATGTGACAATATCACAAAACTAGCATGGATCACTCAAAAATTATAGATTCGTTTGAGACGTATCAGCATCCCCAAGCTTAACTCCTACTCGTCCTCGAGTAGGTAAGTGATAACAAATAATTTTTGATGAGACATGCAACCAACACAATCTTGATCAAGATAGTAATGCAAAGCACATGAAGTGAATAAGGTGATCCAAAACAATTGTCTATAGTTGACATTAAGAAAACAATGATTAACAAACGCTATCTAAGAAATGCTAGAAACTTTTCATGAACAAGTGCATTTGTCGTGGTGGTGTCACGGCAGATGCCATATAGGCTTGATGTGGGGCCGGTTGGACGCTGGAGGTACCGGGGAGGGCTTGCACGCACGGCGTACAGACACGAACACACACACACTCACACACACACACGCGATTTACCCAGGTTCGGGGCTCTCGTGAGGAGATAACACCCCTACTCCTGCTTGCTGCTTGATTTAGATATGGATTACAACTAGTTACAAGATTGCTCCTCGAGCTGTATGCGAAGAACTGCGCTATCTAAGCCTCAACCGAGTCTCAGAACAGCTCTCTGGCTCTCCTCTAGCTCCCAGGAAATGCTAAGTACTTGCTCAGCGTCTCTGCCTCTTGCCTGGGGATCGTCCCTGTAAGAGGAGCCCCTGGTACCCCTTATATAGGGAAACCCAGGGTTACAGTGTAAAACAATGCTACTGGCGCCATACTCCTTGGTCTCCGGCCGGCACGGGCGCCGCTGCGCCATGTCCAGACCGTGGCAGCGCTGGTCGCCACGGTCGCCGTAGCACCCGACAGCACGCCCAAGCCTAGGCTTAGCGCCACTGTGCCGCGCCGCCCGCGTCAGAGGCGTGGCCGAGGCTTGGCACGCCGTCCACTTGCAGCACGCCGCCGCCCTTGTTTCGCTCCGTGTCTCAAGGAGCTTGGACCACCGTCCGAGATGACCCCATCCGGCATAGGTGTGCCCTAAGCTGGTAACTCGGTTTACTTCCTCCTGCACATAAGAACAACGAAGGATAGTCCGACATATAATAAGCACGATCCGACATAAGGCTATGTCGGTTTGACCTGACTCGGATGAATCCGGATAAGCCAGTATGGTATGTCGGTTTCCATTGACTCGGTCAACTCCGAGTCAACCTTATTTGACCATATTGACCCCACTCGGGGGCTTCCCCCCGACATTAGTCCCCGAAGCTGGCGCGATCCTGCAGCCTCAGATGTAGGACCACGGCAGGTTTACCCGTAAAACCAACACTCTTAAGTGATCACCGACATACCATACGTCGGTTTCCATTTATATGTCAGAAAGCAGTTTTCACCTTCCATCATGATATTCGACTTTGATGTCGGATCATTCCGAATCACCGGAAGATCCCACGATTTTTCCGAGTCTTTGGTTCCTCTACGTGGCAGAGCATCTCTGCCCAACGCCTCGACTCTTGCGCCCGGATGGACGTGCCACTGGCACACACGCCACTTGCGTCACGCCGGTCACCTCGGAGACTGTGCGCACGCAGGCAATCAATTGCGGTCTTGACCGCGCCGCCCGCGTCCCCTCGGGTCCTGCCCGATCCAGTGAGCGGCGTGGTAACCGTTGCCACTCTGTGACCCACCGTGCGGCCGATCGTACGGCAGTTAATCCACGTAGGAAATCGTGGCGGAGATCGTGGGGTCATAACTCCCCGTCGGTTACGAGATCGTGCGCAGCAAATCCCGCGCCCACGATCTCCTGCGCCGCCCATAAATAGTAGGTAGAGAGCATCGTCTTCCCCTCCGCATTCATCTCTCTCTTGCCATCGTCTTCTTCACCAGCGCGCAAAGCCCACGCAACGCCGCACGCCACCGCGCACAGCGCCGCCGCCGCTTTGCACGCACGGAGCGCGCACGCCGTCGAGCCACCGGACGCCGACGTCGCCGACGCACGACGCCACCGCCGCATACCGCACCACCGCGGTAGGATTTCCTTCCCCTCTTCTCTTTTGCACATTAAGGTTTTGAATCTACGGTAGTTCTTATTCTTCCTCGAGTTCATCACCGCGGCGATGTATCCGGCACCGCCGGTGAACTTGCGGTCGCCGACGCGGTTTACCGCCGGTGGATTAGCTATCGTAGAATCTTTTCTTCCTTCCCTCCTTGCCGCATTAGCTCTTAGGCATCTAAGTTAGATGCGGCACTCCTAACCTTCCCCGTTGCCTTTCATTTTGTTTTTTTTCTTTCTCTTTTTTACTGTGATGATTTTGGATCTTGAGCCGTGGCTCCTTNAACACTCCTAATCTTCCTCGTTTGCTTCTAGTTTTTTCTTCTTCTTTTTACTGTGATGATTTGATCTGATGCCGTGACTCCTTTTGTAGCGCTCCAACACTCTTCTCCGACATGTCGAACAACCCCGGCCTCGAGGTGGCAGAGGTGGTTGAAGAGGGAGTGACCGAGGAATCATCCGGCTGCCTGGGAGGCTCCTATGTCCGCCAAGCCGACATAGATTGGTTGATTCGGACCCGGCGGATCCCTGCCAGGTAACGTGCCGAGTTCCGGGTCCAGAGATGACCCCGGATTTGCAAGAAGGCGAGTACGTCGTCTTCATCGCACACTTCGAGCGAGGATTCGGCCTACCCGCCAGCGCTTTCTTCCGACATTTTCTCAACAAATTCGGTCTCCAACCGCACCAACTCCCGGCCAACGCCTTCACCACGCTCTCCGCCTTCGTCTCCTTCATGGAAGGCTACCTCGGTCTCTGGCCAACCGTTGAGGCCTGGTCCAAGTACTTCGGATTCCGGAAGCAAGTCATTCCGAATCCCGAAAATCCGGACGCGCCCAGGTGATGGACACAATGCGGAGCCGCCACCATCAATCCTCGGCGCGGCTCCATCTTTCCCCGGATTCTCGGTTGGAGTCATGCCGGAAATGGCACACTCCTTCTTCTACGTGAAGAACTCCCCGGTGGACCTGATCAACTTGCCGAGTTTCTCCATCGGCCCCCAACTGCTCAACTCACTGGGGGTACCACCCAACGGATACAAACTTGTTGGTCAACCACATTCATCAGGTCGTCGAGCAGCGCCGAGAGGAAGGATTAACTGCAGACGACCTACTTGCAACTTTCATCAGCCGCCGAGTTCTGCCCCTCCAGCGCCGAGTCCACAAGATCTGCCACATGAGGGCGCTGGACCCGACCCGAGTCAGCACCGTCGAGCTGGATAACGCCCAGATTCGGCGGCGCATCAAGCCATAGCCCGGACCAAGATGCCGGAGACATGGGAATGGGGCAAAGAACCCCACAGCCGGAACAACTTACCACCACACGTAAGCACCTCTGCCGACATAACTGTTCACCGACATAAACTCTTATGTTGGTACAACTTTGTACTTGATATTAACATTTCCTGCTTTCTTTTCTCAGAGATTCGATCGTCAGTGGACGGAGGACGGAAAAGACCCCTCTGTCCACTGGGGTCAAGACCGGGTCGAGGCTGACTCGGAAGACCCGGATGACGAGGACAACATGCCCATCCCGGACGCCAGCCTACCTTCGCCACGGGTAGACTCGCGCTTCCTCCATCCGAAATTGGTCTGAAGATGAAGGCGACGCCTGTCGGGTTTCCGAGGTGTATGATCCTCTCCCCATTTCATACATATCCGCTGTCTCCGAACTCAGCTGACTCGGACGAGGTGGTTGAGGTGGCGCCGCTCGCCACGGGCCCAAGGCGTAGCTCGGAAACGTCCAGCAACAGCGGCCGCACCACGGACGCCGGAACCTCCGGGACCTCTGTCCCGCGCCCAAGAAACAACGAGTTAAGGTGGCGGCGAAGCTAGCGCCCACACTAAGGGGTAAGATTCCCTCTTGCCGACATAACTTCATGCATTTGACTGAACTTGCTCATTCTGTACTCATCCTTTTAACAACATACTTTGCTGTCTTGATTTTTCAGCGCGGCTCCTCTGAAGACGAAGGCCCCCTACTGGGTCCACCGACCGGATCCCATCAAGGACACCGACGCCACCTCGGCCCGACGATACTCGGGTTCCGAGTCCAATGAGAATGAGTCCGGTTGCGGGTATCTCGGCTCCGGGATCCGGAGCCGGAACTGAGGACTCGGTCGGGGCCGCAACTGCAGCGCCTGAAGTAATTTATCTCGGGGGCAGCTCTTCGGCTCCCGAGATCCACGCGGACTCGGCACAGCCGAGTCAACAGCAGCAGCCAGAGCAGCAGCAGCCAGAGCAGCAGCAGCCCAGAGCAGCTGACTCGGCCGCAACAACAACAACAACAACAGCAACCTCAGCAGCAACAAGCTCCGCCCATTCATCACAGCAGCACCAGAAGAAGAAGCAAAAAGCAGCTCCAGCAGCACCGCAGCCGCCAAAACACAAGTCGCAGCCCTCGCCCTCCAAATCCAAATCAACATCCACGGCCAAGCCAACACCGCCTCCGGCACGGCCGCAGCCGCAGCCACAAACATTTAAGACCCCCGTTCCTGCTACTGGGGAATCGGCAGAAAAGGCACCGGCGACGTCAGTGTCGGCGAACCCGGAACGGCAACTGATTGTGCCCCAAAGCACCGGAGCAGCGACATCCGCAGCATCAAACCACCAGCTGGGGGTTCGCGCCACTGCGAACACTTAGCGGGAAAAGCCTGGGCTCCCTCGAGCACTATCATATGGACTGGAATGCCGCCGACTTGAGCGAAGTGAGCTCAAAGGCACCAGCAGGCCAGATTGTCCGGAACACCCGGCGGGGCCGAGTCTGGTGGCCCAAAAGATGGCTGCAGCCAAAACCGCCCTTCTTGCAGCCGACCAAGCAGCTGGGTAAGTTGTGCCGAGTAAATATAACTCGGTTTACTTGTTAAATGCATATACTATCCCTTTCCAGTCCCCGAGATTCGGGTCGAGTGACTGAAACTCGGCCGAGTAAAGATGACTCGGTTGAGTGAGGGTAACTCGGCCTGAATCTTCATTATTAATACTGACTTTTCTTCTTTTCAGGCTTGCATGACCAAGCGCACACAACTGCACCGCAAGCTGCTGCTGGAGCATAAGGTGCTTTCTGATAAGTTCAAGCTGCTCCGGGCCAAGTTGGACCAGGTATCGGATTCGGCGCTCAAGGCCGAAAGCTTGGAGAAACGGATCTCGGAAATCGAGTGTAAGCCATATTTTTGTCTTCGAATCTATACTTGCATCAATTCTCTTCTTCTGACATCAGTTTACTTCGGCGCAGCCGCACATAAGGAGCGCGAGCTTGCGCACCAGGCCGAACTGAAGAAGGAGCAGGAGGAGGTATCCCGGCTAAAGGCCGAGCTGGAGAAAACTCGGGGTGAAGCCGCCGAGTCAGAAAAGACTGCCGCTGCCGAGAAACAGCTCCGAGAAGAGGAGACTCGGAAGCTCAAGGCATCCCTTGCAGAGTCCAAATCAGAAGTAACCTCGGCTGCGAGCGAGCTCCGAGATCTGAAAGCCAAGATTGCGCAGTGGCTGGTGGATATCTCCAAAATTAACGCCGAGATGGACAGTAAGCTACTTTCCCTTCTGCCTTTACTCAATCTACTATTTTTCTTCTCAAATAACACATTGTGGCGTTAGCCATTCCTTACTCAGAGCGCTTCCCCCACACCAAGGCTGCCGCGGACAAGGGCGCTGCCGAGCAACGGTTCGAGAAGATCCAAGGGGGCCCAATCTCATCCGAGTGGGATATGGACGCCCACTTGGCGGCTCTGAAGGCTCGCTTGGTCCCAATATATATATTTACTAATTGGAGGCACCAATAGAGGCACCACGTTAATCCTCAACAACTAAGAAAATTAACCATCCGATTTTACATATTACCTATGTACAACCGTCAGATGAAATAGCAAAGAGTCCTCATATTCTATCCCACGTGCACATCCCGGCTCCATATGTTGCATCCTCGACGGAATCCTTTTTTTATCTCCTTCCATACACATCTCATCCGTAATAAAAGAAACAAAAAACGGCCACAATACATCACCTCAGGTCTCCTCCCGCGTTCTCATCCACCTCCGCGCGGCAGAACCCTAGCTGCACAACCGGCCTCACCATCTGTGCTTGGATCACGGCCATGTACTCGGAGGATCGGAACTGAAAGTACTATATACTGTGTATATTGCGGATCGCTCATATTCAATACGGTAAATCCTATCATCAAAAAAAAAAAACGGTAAATATCCAGGAGCTGCTCTTTACCTCTTTTCTTCTTATGCACGGAAGGAGCTGCTCGGTGATTGACTCTGGTCACGTCACGTCTGAAGATCTAGATCATCCGGTGATTGATTTCTGCACACGCTACTGCATGCAAGTATATACAAAAATCAACTTTTGGCTTTATGAACTCTGTTCGTTCCATGGTTTTTCTCCATGATCGCAGGTAGTAACCAAGATCTGATTCCATGGTCAGTCTGCAACATCAATTGTGCCATCCTCAAACGAGTTGCTTGCATATTCACCTGTACGTCGTTGTTCGAGCTTGATAGAGGGCGCTCAACTCCTGTGTGTCAACCAGGCTACAGCCAAGTGTACCATGAGCAACGGCGGCAAGCAATCTTGCAACCTTTTCAGATCTTTGATGCTAAGGAGCTCCGCTTCGTAATTATATTAAATGGTCTATTCTGACATTTCTATTTATTGTCAAGTTCTTATCCAGATTGCATAGATTTTGGTATTTCATGAACTCGGGGTTAGGGTCTTCTCCATGAGTTAAATACTAATAATTGCTTTCTTTTTGTTAATTTCCATGTGTCTAATATACGTCGCTGGGTATTCAACAAAGTTTTTTCTGATTATCTATAACCATATGATCATAAGGATGGCTCTGTGCTCTACATCTGGCATCCCCGAAAACTTATGAGAACAAAATCCTTCCTTAAACTTAATTTCTATTACCAGTAGTTTTCGAAAATAATTGATTCTTAAATATTGCCCTGACCCGATACAAAAATAGCATATTCTCACCTGCAAGGAGCTTTAAGCTTTTTTGTTAGATGGGAAGGAAGGTTAGATAATGTTTACAAGAGCACTGGGAGGAGGAAAATTTTATGAAAACTAGGGATGGCAAGTTCTATATGCAATACAAAATTGCCAACTATGTCACAGTATTTGGTGATCTTACTTTTTTTATACACCTGACCTCATTCTCTTACACCAAACAGAGCCTCTTTTTCAAATTGCCTCGGCTAATATAGTTTTCACATTTTTCAGATTTAGTATTCTGTCCACAGTGAGCAGCACATAAGTAGAGTGTATCGTCAATTCTGTATATCTGAATGAGGTTTATGTTGTGTCATCTTAGTACCTGTGTATTATATATTCATCGTGACTTTCATAAGAGGCTGCACAACAGTAAAAATCAGTCGTACGTGCTCGCGTAACGCCAGATATAGGATATGGCTTTATGTTTGGTCTATATGATAGGTGCTATAGCTGACTGAATTGTTCCTAGGTCTCTACTGAGTACTCATAACACTGTTGAATAAATAAATAAACATTATGTATTTCTAAACAATATTTTCCTCGACAACCAATTTTTGGGACATCTTGATTCTGTTTTCTTTTCCTTGAACATGAATTCTCATTTGGATCATCTCTTATGTATTGTTCATTCTCCTAATACTTGATGTTAAGTTCATACATCAGCAGGTTCCTCATATAGGCACCGGTGCTAAAGGACAGGCCATCAAGGATTAACATTGTATTCGAAATTAGCCATGTCCTTCCTTCAAATGAAATGGCAGCAGCCAGATGTTGTGTTCGGTTATCGTTCCAGTGATTGCTCCAATTGGCTAAGCTAAAACCATTTCCAATGGTAGTCGTAAGTCTATTTTGTGAGATATATTAAAATATATTAAACTATACAAACCTGATTCTTTATAAGTAGAATGCATTTATGGATGGCAGTGCCATTGTTCAATTTTGTAATGTCCAAATAAGGTGTTACCATAGTTTTACTTATGGCTACGTGATAAATAAGATGGGAACTATTCGCATTATTTCTATGACATAAGATCATTTAGTCAGATAAAACCGGATTCTTAAAGTCATTTGCAATTCATTAAAAACAAAGCATAATCAAATAGACATGCCATGGTGTTGCATGGATATAGAGTTGTATATTTCATTAATCCATTTTAGAAATCTAATATCGACATGAGGGCTTTTTCAAGCCACGCCTTATTCATATTTGTAAGACAAAGTAGGTTGAAATTCCAAGGTGCCAAAAATTAATATATCTTATAATTCACACACGGGCAGAACAAAAAATGACTTATGTGCGGTTGATTAATGTGTGTGGTCACGAAGTGGTACCGAGGAACAATAAACCATGAAATAGTGAACCACTCAATTAGTAACAAGTTATTGTGATGTCATAAACCAAAAATGGTGTATTTATATATACTTAAATGATAAAAACTCTACTTATAATATGTTTTTAAAGAAGCTAGCCCGTGCAGGTGCACGGGTTAACGACTAGTGAGGCTAATCGGAATGAACCTCCTCACCGCTGCCATCCGAGCTTACAACGTTCTCTGGCCCGGGTCGAGACCCCTTTGGTTGTGGATGAACTGGCCACATGCCTGTTGGCCTCCGAGGACAGACTCGACGATTGGCGATCGTCGCCGCCCGAGTCGGAGCAGATGAAGCGCTAACTTATGTGCTATCTTGGTACGAGGAGCTTGACCTCGACATGCTGAAGACGGTGCGGGACGGGTCCAGGTGGCTCTCTGACCCGGAACACATCCAACGCCGCAAGAGTTGGCTCACTCGCTCATCCAGTACGCCCCAGTGCACAGCTTTGTCCCGGGTGATCGGGTTCCCCACTCGAGGAATTGGAGACCGACGGCGAAGGCGAAGAAGGAGACGAGGAGCCCGTCGACGAAGAAATCCAAGCCGATACTCCTCCCGACACAGCTACAGGGACCACCTCAGCCGCTGCGACCAAGGGTAGCACCGAGACTTCGACCTCGGAACCGGCGAAGACCAATGCCACTACCTCTGCTCCAAGTATCTAGGATCCTGCTGCCTAGACTTAGAAAAGAAACTCAAAACATCAAATCCCCGGAATGCCGGGTGCAAATGTAATATAAACCTTTAGCTTTTTATGCCTGGTACTTGGTTCGTTTACTTTGCACATTTTTAGCATGTTTTAGTTAGTATGCCGAATCATTCTGAACCGAGTCCCCGAGCTCGCTTTCTTGTTTACCATACTTAGCAACCTTGCTCTTGCCTACCTCGATGGGTTTCTTGGCAGTCGAGTCACAAGATTACCGAGATACGGCATACAATACTAATGAACTTTGAGTCAAAGCTCATAATCATCCGACATAAAAATTAGGAACGAAACAACTTGTGCCGAAACGCACTTGGGCCGAGTCCCCGAGTTTGTTTTCTTGTGTACTACTTCTTGCAATCTCAGCCCTTGCCTACCTCGATGGGTTTCTTGGCATTCGGGTCACAAAATCACAATAACATAGCATACAATACTCAAAACTTTGAAACATGGTCTAGAGCCATCCGACATAAAACAGAAAAGAAAACCGAATCGCCCCTGGACCGAGTCCCCGGGTCTGTTTTCTTGTTTACTATCCCTTGCAATCTCAGCCCTTGCCTACCTCGATGGGTTTCTTGGCATTCGGGTCACAAAATCACAAAAACATAGCATACAATACTTGCAAACCTGGAGGCACGATTTTTGGAGCCACCCGACATAAAGGAAACAGATATAAACAAGCATACAACACAAGATTCATAGCAAGGCAGTCCCCGAGTTTCATCTCGGAGTGCCGACATTTCATTTCCAAGTTTTGAGATACATACAGCGAGTCCTTAAGAGTAAAATGGGCGAAGAAGAGCTACATTCCAAGGTCGCTTGGTTTCCTCTCCGGATCTATCCATTCGGTTCTTCACCTGTGCCTGGGCATCAATAAGATAATATGCATCGTTGTTCAAAGCTTTGCTCACAATAAATGGCCCTTCCCAAGGAGGTGAGAGTTTGTGCATTCCGGCGGTGCGCTGTACCAGCCTGAGCACCAAGTCTCCTTCTCGGAATTTGCGAGGATTCACTTTCCGGTTATGATAACGTCGGAGATTTTGCTGATATATTGTCGACTTGGACAATGCCAATTCTCTTGCTTCCTCGAGCAGATCAACATCATTTTCTCGGGCTTCCTTTGCCTCTGACTCGGTATACAATGCTACTCTCGGCGAGTCATGCTCTATGTCGGTCGGCAGAACCGCCTCTGCTCCATAAACCAGGAAGAATGGCGTGTAGCCAGTGGAACGATTCGGCGTGGTCCGCAGACTCCACAGTACTGCCGGAATCTCATCCAGCCAACAACCCGGAGCACGCAACAGTGGCTCAATCAACCGGGGTTTGATGCCGGATAAGATTAAGGCATTTGATCTTTCCACCTGTCCATTGGACTGCGGATGCGCAACCGAGGCCAGGTCTAGCCGGATTCTTTTTTCCTGGCAAAACCGAGCAAAGGCTCCCTCGGCGAAATTGGTGCCATTATCCGTGATAATGCTGTGCGGGTGCCCATACCTTAGGATAATATCCTTTAGGAATGACACGGCTGTGCGGCCATCGCACTTTCTGATTGGCTTTACCTCGATCCACTTGGTGAACTTGTCCACCATCACCAGGATGTGAGTCATGTTACCTCGGGCTGGTTTAAATGGTCCCACCATATCCAGACACCATACTGCGAATGGCCAAGTGATAGGGATAGTCTTAAGAGCTGATGCCGGCATATGAATCTTGTGTGCAAACCTCTGACATCCTTCACACTTCCGGACGATATCTTCTGCTTGTTGCAAAGCGCTGGGCCAGTAGAATCCATATCGGAATGCTTTAGCCACTATAGCTCGGGAAGAGGCGTGATGACCGCACTCCCCCTGGTGGATATCTCGGAGGATTCTTTCTCCCTCTTCTGGCTCGACACAGCGCTGAAGCACAGTGGTCACACTTCTCTTGTACAGCTCTTGATTGATGATTGTGAAGGATTTGGATCGCCTTTGTATTTGTCTGGCCGAGACCTCATCACTCGGTAGAGTGCCATCCAACATGAAGGTCATGATGGGCTGCGCCCATGCCGGTACCGGGCGAGTGCCGAGTACAGGCTCGTCGATTTCCATTTCATCAACCGACATCACCATATCCGACATAGGCTGGTGAGTCCCCGGGTCTTCCCAAGGAGTCCCCGAGTTCCGCCAGGCAGCTTTCCAATTCTCCAGCGTGGTCGCCGAGTCTTGCTGAATGTACTCAATCTCCATGGAAGTCCCCGGGTCCTGTGCAGCAGTCCCCGAGTCCTGCAACTTGCTTCCGACGTCTACATCCATCGGGATGATACCGAGCTCCGGATTACCCGGGATGAATATCGATTCTGATTCGGGTGAAGGCTTGATTGATGGCTTGTGAAGATGCTCCAGTGACACTCCGGGCGGAATGGCTTGCCGATATGACCCAATTTTGGACAACATGTCTGCACTCTCATTATCTGTCCGCCGAATGTGCGTGAATTCGCACCCATCAAAGAATCCCGAAATTTTCTGGACATGGAACCGGTACGCCGCCATGTTGGCATCTAGGGCATCCCAGTTGCCTGATGTTTGCTGAATCACCAGGTCCGAGTCGCCATAACAGATGATTCGGCGGATTCCAATTTCTTTGGCCACTTTGAGTCCATGAATCAGTGCTTCATACTCGGCGACATTGTTGGAAGCTGCGAAGTGAACTTGCAACACATATTTCAGTTGATCTCGCTTTGGTGAGGTGAGAACTACACCAGCTCCCAGGCCCTCCTTTACCTTGGACCCGTCAAAATGCATTCTCCAATAGTTGGAGTCCGGCAGGGACGGCTCATACTCCATCTCGGCCCAGTCCACAAGGAACTCAGCCACCGCTTGAGATTTGATGGTATCTCTTCTGGCATACTGCGGCGCATAAGCTGCAAGCTCAATAGCCCATTTGGCGACTCGGCCACTGGCATCTTTGTTACCTATGATTTCCGACACAGGGGCCGCACTCACGACGGTTATGGGATGCTCCTGGAAGTAATGCTTTAGTTTTTTGGCCGCCATATAGACGCCGTAAGTCATTTTTTGATAGTGAGGGTAGTTTTGCTTCGATGCGGAGAGCACCTCACTCAAATAATATACCGGCCTCTGCACGGTAGCTCCTTGTTCTTCTCGCTCCACCACTACTACGACACTAACGACTCGGTTAGTGGCCGCAATGTAGAGCAGCATGGGCTCACTCGGTAGTGGCGAAGCCAATATCGGCGCAGTTGCCAACATTACTTTCAACTCATGAAACGCCGAATCCGCTTGCGGAGTCCAGCTGAACCTGTCTGATTTTTTCATCAGTTGGTATAAGGGCAAGGCCTTTTCTCCCAACCGACCTAAGAAACGGCTCAGAGATGCTAGGCATCCGGTGAATTTCTGGACATCTCGGAGGCATCTTGGCAACTTCATTTTTTCTATCGCCCGGATCTTAGTCGGGTTCGCCTCGATACCCCGGCTAGATACGAGGAAACCGAGTAACTTTCCTGCAGGTACACCGAATGTACACTTATCCGGATTAAGTTTAAGTCGGAATTTTCTTAGGTTCGCGAATGTCTCTTTGAGATCATCCAGCAGAGTGCGTTTTTCTTTAGTTTTAATAACTATGTCGTCGACATACACCTGCACATTTTTACCTATCTGGTCATGCAAGCATTTTTGCATACAGCGCTGATAAGTGGCACCAGCATTTCTTAAACCGAAACACATGACACGATAGCAATAAGCCCCGTACGGGGTGATAAAAGCAGTCTTTATTTGATCATCAGGATTGAGTGGTATCTGATGGAAACCAGAGTACGCATCTACAAATGATAACAGCTCACACCCGGCTGTGGAGTCGATCACTTGATCGATCCGAGGCAGTGGGAACGGATCTTTAGGACATGCCTTGTTCAGGTGTGTGTAGTCGACACACATGCGCCAGACAGTGGCAGCATCCGGTTCTTCTTTCTTCTTTTCTACCAGGACTGGGTTAGCCAACCAATCCGGGTATTTCACCTCGACGACAGCATTTGCTGCGAGTAACTTGGCTAACTCGTCACCCACAGCCTTCCTTCTTCCTTCGGCCAGACGCCGTGTCGGTTGCTTCACAGGCCTAGCATCTGGCCTGACATGCAGAGAATGCTCAGCCAACTCCCTCGGAACACCCAGCAAGTCCTGACTGGACCATGCGAAGATATCCCGATTCTCACGGAGGAAGTGGATGAGCTCGCTTTCCTATTTGCTGTCCAGCCCGGCACCGATGATGACGGTATGGTCCGGGTTAGACTCGTCGATGCCCACTTTCTTGGACTCCTTCGCCGCCTGGAAGGTTGCGGTCTGCTGCGGGTTGGCCGGACTCGGTATACCGAGTTGAGCAGATTGGGCCAGAGCTACCACCTCATGGATTCTCTTCTTCTCGGCAGCGATCACAAGTGACTCGGCCAGCATAGATCCGGCAGATGCACACTCCATGGAACGCTTGTAGTCACCCGAGATAGTGATGACACCATTCGGACCCGGCATCTTCATTTTTAAGTAAGCCACGTGAGTGGACGCCATGAACTTGGCGAGCGCTGGCCTACCGAGTAAGGCATGATACGGGCTTTCGAGGTCCACAACCTCGAACAGCAGACTCTCGGTTCTGCTATTGCTTTTGTCGCCGAAGGCAACGTCAACCCACACGGTGCCCATAGGTGCATGCGAGACACCCGGCACAATACCATGAAAGGTAGTTCTGCTTGGCTGCATCATGTTCTCGGTTATACCGAGCTTGACCATGGTATCTCGGTACATAATATTGATGCTGCTCCCGTTGTCCACAAGGACCCGGGTGAACCTGACATTAATGCTGGGTCCGACGAATGTCGGATCCACCACCAGAGCATAACCTCCGGGATTCGGCATGACCTTGGGATGGTCCTTGACACTCCAACTGATCTGATCCTCGGACCAGTACATGAATTTCGGCACTGCCGGCATAACAGCATTTACCTCCATCGCACGCCTGTGCTGACTCTGCTTGTCGTTGGGTTCGGTCACAAAGACCATGTAACTCTGGTGAGGCTCTCGGTACTGATTCTGTCTACTCGGGCCAGCATTGCCGTTGTAATTGTTATTGTTGTTGTTTGCTACCTGGTTGACGTCCTCCTGCCTCGGCTGTGCATTCAGGGGTTGAGCATTTGCACCTGTCAGAGGTGCGGGTCTCGGTGTCGGACCAGTAGCCGCTGACTGATTCTTGTGCCGGTCGCAGTCGCGAGTCGAGTGTTGCGCCGGTTTGCTGGGGTGTCGGGTGTGAAAGCAGCAAGGGCCATCCAGCATCTTCTCGTAGATGTACCTCTCTTGATCATCCAGCTGTTTCTTGTTGCCACTCCATGGCTTCCTTTCTCCGTTCCATGGCTTTCTCTCGCCGCTCCACGGCTTCCTCTCGCCGTTCCATGGCTTTCTTCCTTCCGAGTTCTGGCCCCAAGCAGGACCCTCATTCTTCTGACGCTGGCTGCTGCCAGCACCCACTTGATCTTGGTCGACGGCTGCGACCTGGTCCGATCCGTATCGGTAATCCGGTCGGTCGTCTCTTCTCTTGTTTCGGCTATCCGGGCGATCGTTACGCCGGCTCGATCTATCTCGGTCTTGAGCAGGATACCTCCTGCCCACATCAACCTGGGTCAGCAATGGCTGTGTCGGGTCACCGAGTGCATAACTGTCAGCAATTGACATTGTCTCGGCCAAAGTGGCCGGCATCTCCCTCTGGAGTCTCTGCCAAAGCATGGAGCCATGTCGGCATCCTTGCGCAAACCAGGCAATGGCTTGTGACTCAATCACTCCTTCACAGGAGTTCCGGATCGTGCTCCACCGGGTCAGGTACTCCCGGTCTGTTTCGTCTTCTCGCTGCCGACACATGGACAGCTGCTGAGGTCGATTCGGCCTCTTGTAAGTGCTGGAGAAGTTGCTGACAAAAGCATCAGAGAAGTCAAGCCAGCAGTCAATGCTGTTCTCCTCCAGGTTATTCAGCCAGATTCGGGCTGGTCCCTCTAGCATCTGCGGCACATACCGCACTGCCCATCTGCGACTTCCGCCGGCAATGTGCACAGCGGTGACATAGTCTGTCAGCCAGTCCTCCGGCTTGGTGCTGCCGTCATAGGTCTTTGCACCCCGGGGGAGCTGGAAATTCGGCACCGGTGCCTGCTTCATGATCCGGGGTCCAAAGCATGCAGGACCCGGTGGGCCTTGCTCCTCCAGCAGTTCAGACAGATAGATTCTGTCAAGCTTGTTGCGTACATCGTGAGCCGGTAATTGGCGAGCTCCCAGCCTTGCACCGAGTGCACCCTCGGTTGCCAGATCTCTGTATCTTGTGTACCCGGCACGCTCCATGGCCGAGTAACCGTCGTCGTACCGGTCAGCGGCCGGCTCGGCATACCCGGCACCCGCTTGGTGAGGAGGTGGAATGGGTGCCGGATACCGAGGTGGCTGACCCGGATTCACCGGATTGACCCGGTTGGCCTCTTGTCTGCCCTGAACGGGTCCTGGGCCTCCCTGGCCGACATTGCCTTGGGCAGCCTTCTGCTTTCCGGCGTATACCGGATCATACGCCTGCAGCTGTTTGTTCTTGCCAGAATTCACACTCTGGCCACGGCTTGGGCCGACATACGGCGAAGAGGCCTGTCCCTTGGACGCTCCTCCAGCATTTCCACCCGAGTAAAGGTACCCGGATCCTCCCACACCCGGATTTGCATTCCGGTATGCCTCATTCTGCCTGTTGGCTACAGCTACCAACTCATTAACTCGGTCCTGCTGCCTACTACGAGCTTCACCGGATAAATTATGTAACTCAGCTATAGCAGCCTCAGCAGCTCTAAGATTCTTGCCCGGGGTACTATATTTCGGCCGGCCTGCCGACACATGACTAGCAGTTTTACCAGATCTATCCCTACCATCTCTAGCTATCTCGGCATTGAGGTCTCTACCTCTAGCACGTACCTCATTTATGCGACTAACCGGGTTGGCTACCGGCGTAAAACCATGAGCGATATTGTACTCACGGAGAGATATGTCGAAGTCCTGCTTAACTCGGGCCACCTCCTGGGCCTCTCGGAGTATCTCCTGCCGCTGCTGCTCCAACTCCGCCTGAGTCAGAGCAACATCTGCGCTCGGGGCCACTGGCGTCGCCAGCTTCTCGATCGCGTCCTGAAGAGGACTCGGCGTCACCGGCACAGCAGATGTACCGGCCTGCTCCGGACGATTCTCCGGCCTCTCCAGCGGCGGGCGCGCCGTCCTGGTAGTTCTGGTGCTGACCTCGGCATCAACAACCGGGGCGGTCATCATGACCTCTGCACAGCTAGCAGCGGGACGGGCGATACGTCGGCCGCGAGCTGCGCACACAGCGGGGGGATCCGCTGCAACCATGCACCCTTTCGGGAAACTGGCAGGGAACCTCGGTGGCGACGTAGACGGTGAGGGAGCCGAACTCGATGAGGCAGCCGTTCTGGGGTAGCGGCCTGCTGCCGAAACAGCCGGCGTTGTCGCTGACGACGTTGAGCGAGCCGAACCTGTGGACAAGGCCACAGAGAACGCGCTCACCCGACTCGATGAAGGAACCCGTCCGGATGAACACACCAGCCAGCGCCGCTGCTGGCCCCACGGTGGGCGCCAACTGTCGTGGTGGTGTCACGGCAGATGCCATATAGGCTTGATGTGGGGCCGATTGGACGCTGGAGGTACCGGGGAGGGCTTGCACGCACGGCGTACAGACACGAACACACACACTCACACACACACACACACACGATTTACCCAGGTTCGGGGCTCTCGTGAGGAGATAACACCCCTACTCCTGCTTGCTGCTTGATTTATATGTGGACTACAACTAGTTACAAGCTTGCTCCTTGAGCTGTATGCAAAGAGCGGCAAGATCTAAGCCTCTACCGAGTCTGAGAATAGCTCTCTGGCTCTCCTCTAGCTCTCAGAAACTGCTAAGTAGTTGCTCAGCGTCTCTGCATAGCGTCTGGGGATCGTCCCTGTAAGAGGAGCCCCTGGTACCCCTTATATAGGGAAACCCAGGGTTACAGTGTAAGATATTGCTACTGGCGCCATACTCCTTGGTCTCCGGCCGGCACGGGCGCCGCTGCGCCATGTGCAGACCGTGGCAGCGCTGGTCGCCACGGTCGCTGCTGCACCCGACAGCACGCCCAAGCCTAGGCTTAGCGCCACTGTGCCGCGCCGCCCGCGTCAGAGGCGTGGCCGAGGCTTGGCACGCCGTCCACTTGCAGCACGCCGCCGCCCTTGTTTCGCTCCGTGTCTCAAGGAGCTTGGACCACCGTCCGAGATGACCCCATCCGGCATAGGTGTGCCCTAAGCTGGTAACTCGGTTTACTCCCTCCTGCACATAAGAACAACGAAGGATAGTCCGACATATAATAAACATGATCCGACATAAGGCTATGTCGGTTTGACCTGACTCGGACGAATCCGGATAAGCCAGTATGATATGTCGGTTTCCGTTGACTCGGTCAACTCCGAGTCATCCTTATTTTACCATATTGACCCCACTCGGGGGCTTCCCCCCGACAGGGGGGGGGGGAGTGACCCCGGCTCTCCCAACAGGTGGAGCCGTCACCATGGCACGTGTGTTCTCCTCCATTGGGTGTGGCTCTGGAACCGGAGGAGTTGGTGGAGGGATGGCAGGAGAGGTTTTCTTCCTCATGGCGACCGTCTTAGTTTTCAACGGAGCGCCTTTCTTCATCCTGCAAAGGTAAAAGATGTTTAGCAAATCCGGCTTTATTGGCAGCGGAAGGAGGAGATGTTATCAGTCGACTTACTTCTTGCTGGGGATATTGAGCCCAACAAGTGCATCGTCGTCTTCAGTCGACTTAGCGCCGCTAGCGGTCGACTGGCCCTTCCTCTTCCGGCTCTCTGCTTGAGCCGAAGAAAAGGTAACGGGACGCTGGATCACTTTGCTAGACGACGACGTCCCAGCTGATCCAGAAGTGGAAAGGCCTGGAATCTGAGGATTAAAACAAGTCAGCTTGTGGCTGAAAAGCTAACATCCCTTCAAAGAATTGAACTTTGTTTTCGGCAAAGTACCTTTGGGGGAGGGTTGGACGCCGTGAACATCGGCATCGATTCTTCATATTGCCGACCCTCGTTGGGCCGGGCTTTGATTAGGCGGTTGAGGCGCGCGTGGTAGAGCTCCTCATCCATGTCTTTCTCGCTGGTCCTCATGGGATCAGCATTACCAGTGTACTCGCACAAAAGGCGGGTACGGTGCTGGAGGGGCTGGATCCGTCTTTTGACCCAGCATATTATGGTGTCCTCCCCAGTTAGGGGAGGAGAGCCGGAGGTTAACTCCGAAATCTTCGCCTGAATGGTGACGTGGTCTACCGGCATCTTCGCCGACGGTTTCTTCGTCCAGGACGGCATGGGCGTGCCGGCTATATCTGTGAAGGGGGCAAGGCCCTCAAGCCGGTTCGGTGGTGCCACGTCCTTGCAGTAAAAGAAGGTCGAGGCCCATCCCTTTGCCGAATCGACGATTGGGACCTGAGGGTACCAATCCATGTCCCGGCGGCAGTTGAAGCTGATTGAGCCGACCACTAGCAGCTCCTTGTTGACAGTCTGCCTCTTGACTAAGAAGCATCTATGGAAGAAGTCTAGCCTAGGTTTTATACCTAAGTAACCTTCAAATAGAGCTACAAAGCCGGAGATGTATAGCAAACTGTTCGGGGTGATGTTATGGAGTTGGAGGCCGTAGTGGTCGAGTATTTCTATCAGAAATGCCGACGGCGGCAAAGAAAAACCCCTAGAGACGTGGGAGGAGAGAAGTACCCGCTCGTCCCGGACTGGGGTTGGATACGGGTCGTCCAAGGCGGATCTCCAAGCCGGCGAAGTAGAGGATGCTGGAGGAATGACGCCATCGGCCGCCATGCTTTTGAGCTCGCCTTCTTCTACAGCTGAGCCGACCCAATTATGTGTCGGGTTGTTGGCAGCACCTTTATCGCTGCCGGCTTCCTCCTCTTCGTCCTCTCCAGCGCTAGCTCCTTCAGCTGCGGCGTCAGAAGCCTTGGGGGCTTGAGTGGTAGAGGCAGCGGCTTCGGCTGCGGCTTTCGCAAAGGCCACTTCGTCGCGGCCGGGCGCGGTGAGGGTGTCCACCGGAGATGGGGAAGATGCAGCTGTAGCGGCGGAAGGCTCGGAGGCGGCGGTGGGTGGCACGGAGATAGCGGCGGCGGCCGCGGAAGGAGAGCCGCCCATCAGCGGAGCCGAATCCGAGGGCATCGCGTCGATCACCGGCGAGCCTGGAGCGCTGGATGCCATGGAGCTCGGAGGAAGAACTTGAGTTTGGAGGAGAGATCTGGAGAGATGGATGCTAGGGTTGCAAATGGCGAGTGACGGCGGCAGAGGCGAGGCGTCCAGGATTTACAGTGGAGACGCCGAGATCCGCGCAACGGTCATAGGCCGAGATTTTCGCCACGCGTCACGGATCTAGCCGTTGTGAGACGTTTGCTCTCCTCCGACTCCTCGATTCTCGCGCGGGAAAAACGCTGTTAGCCCCTGCATTCAAAAGATGCTCCTCCACTCACACGTCCGGGTCTGACACAACCATCAAATCGGCGGACGCCTGTCGTTACACGCTCAAATACTTTTTGGCATATTTAAGCCGACGCAGTTAAAATCGACAAAGCTGTTCGACATGGTTTCAGGGTTCTGGGAATGCTCCAAGACTGAAGACGGACGATGAATTTCCCGGATAGCAAATTGCCGGAAGATTGAAGCCAGCCGCTGAAGTACTTGAAGCTTTCCGGGGGCTACTGTTGGGGTTATGCCGAACAGGGGTCCTCACAGAGAAGATTAAAAGCCAGCAGACCAGGGTGGCCCAAAGTGGTGGTAAGCCGAATCCGGCTTACCGGGCGGCCCAGTATGCTGAAGCACGGGAGGCCCATCCGGCTAAGGGAAGACTCTAGAAGCCGGCCCGCGTTGCAGAAGACTTAGCCCACAAGGCAAGCCCCAAGCCGGGTTAGAGTAGGACTCAGTTCTTAGTCGGTTAGGTTTCCTCCTGTAAGCCCAGGGTCTGGACGCCTTTATAAGCCGGCCCTTGGGACGCCTAAGGGCACGAACAATCTCAACCTCAATTCTCTGTAACTCGGCGATATTGCCTTATAGTGAATTATAGCAGCACGTAGGATCTCGCCACCGACGTGAGATCCGAAGCTGGGTAAACTCGCCTCGATGTCGCCGGATCACCCCATGGCTCCAAAACCCCTCACTCTACCTAGCTCGATGGCACCCCTGCCGCGGCTAGATTCGACAATACCACGACACCTTATGAAAGAGCATTTCCTAAACTCTATTGGTTTTGTGTGTTAGTTAACAACACTAGTGATCATCTAATGTGTTGCTAAGTGCTGCAGGTTTATTGACATATTTTTACCCTGAGCATCAACCACCAAAAAGGAAGAATTGGCAGAGTTATTTTGTTGCAGGTCATTCCCAGGCCGGAGTCTCCGGTCTGCATGGGCCGAAGTATCCGGTCCCTGGGTTTTTCCTAGCTTTCGCCAAGTTGTGGTGCAGTACTGGATAGTACCCCGGAGGGTGCCCGGAGTCTCCGGGAGGCCGGAGTTTCCGGCCCTTGGTGACCGGAGTCTCCGGTCCTGTACGCTTCTTCGACAAAGTCTCCGCGGGTGTGCGGAGTCTCCAGCCACACCGGAGTTTCCGGTCCCCCCGACCGGAGTCTCCGGTCTTTCTCAAGTATGCAAAGTGTGGTGCGGTGCTGGTGTCCTGTCCGGAGGGACCCCGGAAGGAGTCCGGAGTCTCCGACCTACACCGGAGTCTCCGGCCCACTAACACCGGAGTCTCCGGTCCAAGTGGAGTCCAACGGGCAGATTTCTCAGAGGGGTATAAATACCCCTCCACCTACCTCGAGCCAGCTAGCTCGTCCAGCATTTAAGAACCCTAACTTTCAAGAGCTCAAAATCGATAGATCTCCCAATTTCTCCATCCAAACTCGTTGATCTTTGGAGGATTGAAGAAGACCCGGATCTACATCTTCACCAAGCCGTTCTTCATTTCCCCCTCATTCACTTGAGGATTTTCGTTTCTAGGGTTAGCATTGTGTTACCCTAGAATTCTTGTGCTTACTACTTGTTGTAATTGTGACAGATGTGTTGATTTGGGAGCCCCCAATTAAGTTGTGGGTGTGTACCCAAAAACGTTGTAAGGGCTCCAGATTCCGCCTTGAAGGATTCCGATAGTGGAAGGTGAACCAAACCCTCGGGTGCGGTTCATCGGAGAATAGGATGAGGCCTTTGTGGCATCTTGAGTAGGCCTCTTGTGGCGAGCTCACACCCCTCCAACGAGACGTACTCCCTTAACAAGGAGGAACTCGGGAATACATCCTTGTCTCTGCGTGCTTCTACTTTCGGTTATCTCTTTCCCTTAGTTGTCTTTACTTGTATCGTTTTAATTGCCTAGTTGCTTTATCTTGTTCTCTCATATAGGTAAATTCACCGTAGTTGCATATCTATATAATTTACCTTTGTGTGAAGCCTAAACTCGAAAAAGTATTAAAAATTGGTGTAGCACCTATTCACCCCCCCTCTAGGTGCCCATACGATCCTTTCAATTGGTATCAGAGCCTTGGCTCTTAAGTTAGGCTTCACCGCCTAAGAGAGTATGGGTGACGGTGATGGTGTTTCGGGTGGTGGGACTCCTCCGGTGTCCATGGATGATCTCAAGACCTTGGAAAAAACCTTGACATCATCCATGAACACTCAAATGGAAGAGTTGCGTGCTATGATGAGGCAACTCTTGAATGCTAACAAGCCATCCGCCGCATCATCCCTAGAGGCTAATTCTTCCGCCGCGCATAGTGGGGAGGGTGAACAACTCACTAATGAATCCTCTCGTAAAATTGATAGTGGGAGGCCAGAGTACCATGGGGTTCCATATAAGTACTCCGTCAACCCAACTATCCCACATTATCATATAAACAATAGGGGTGATCCACGTAAATTTAATCCGTCTTGTTTCTCTAATTGGCAATTTCTTATGAGATCTCATGTCAAGAGTGCTTCGAGCGAGCTATGGAGAATCATTGAAGTTGGGTTCAAGGCCGTCGATCCAAACAACATGACAAGAAGAGAAGTTGTGGACTATCAACTCAATGACTTGGCTCTCAACATAATTCAAACCGCCGTGGGAGAAAAGCACATGTCTCACATCGAGCTTGCCACCACCGCCAAAGAAGCTTGGGATACTCTCACCCAAGAGTTTGTCGGCAATGAGAGTATGAAGAGGAATAGGTTTGAATCTTTGAGCAACCTAGCCGAGGGATTTTTCATGATTGATGGTGAAGATCATGAAGACATGTATCGAAGGCTCAAGACCCTTGCCACTCAATTTAGAGCCCTTGGAACAACCTATGTGGATGATGCTTGGATCAAGAGGAAGTATGTGAGTGCCCTTTGGCCTTTTGAATCCATCGACTTGAAGAGCCTCCAAGGAAGAAGCAACTATCACCTCATGTCATCTAATGAAGTCATGCAAGAGATGGCGGCATTCAAGGTGGCCGCCAAGAACGCCGAAGACGCTCGAGCCCGTGCCATTGGAATGCATAGAGGAACTTCACTTGCTTTGAAGGCCAAGGTTGTGGTGCAAGACGATGATGATGAGACTCAAGAAGACGTGTCACATTGGGATCCCAAAGAGCTTGAAGATACTCTCAAGGACTATTCGGCTCTTGTCGGGGGGCGACCCCCTGATAGGGTCAAGGTAAGGAATTAAGTGTAGCCCCGGAGTTGACCGGGTCAGTGTTGACCGAAATAATGTGGACCGGCATGGTCGAGACAGCCATGCTGGCATAAACCGACATATCAGGACCGACATACATAAGGTATGTCGGATTATCCTCACGGTTCCTCGTATGTGCAGGGGAGGGCAAACCGAGTCAAGACTATCTGGCATGGTTATGCTGGATAAGGAGGACGCGCCTTATTCCGGTTGAGGGTCAAGGCATGTGTCCCATCCCTTCAATCACGGAGCAGGGTATGGCGTCACGCTGCAAGTACGATGTGATATGTCTCCACCTTACCGCTGACCAGGGCGGTACGGGAGAGCAGTGCACAGGCATGGAGGGAGTGTCCTGTCTAGGACAGAGGAGACATGGCGACCAGGGGCTGACGCCGGCCAGGGATGGCCATAGTAGTTTGTGTCACACTGTAACTTGGGCACCATTATATAAGGTGCCCGAGGCCCTCGTAGGGAGAGGAGATTGGACTGCGGATTGATAGAGTTTGGACGAGAGAGAGAAAAGAGAGAGGAACCCTAGAGACAAGGAGAGGATGAGCTTCTTCTGCTAGCCTGAGTTATCTTAGTTCTAGACATACAACTCGAGGAGCACCTCTGTAACCCGGGTTGTGATCCATATACAGACAGACAGGCAGGAGTAGGGGTTTTACCTCCTCACGAGGGCCCTGAACCTGGGTAAATCGCGTGTGTGTTTGTGCCTTCCGTGTGCGTAATTCTACGCACCATCCCTCCCCGGTTCCACCAGCGTCCATCGGCGCCAACTCAAGTCATCCTATGACATCTGTCTGTTCACCACGACGACAGTTGGCGCCCACCATGGGGCCAGCAGTGGTGCTGGCTGGTGTTTTCATCCGGACGGGATCTGTCATCGTCTCCGGCGAGCGCGTGGTCTGTGGCCTGGTCCACAGATTTGGCTCGCTGAACGTCATCAACGACAACGCTTGTTGCTTCGGCAGCAGGCCGCTCCCGCGGAACGACTGCCTCATCAACTTCGGCGACCTCACGGTCTATGTCGCCACCGAGATCGTATGCAGGTACCCCGAAAGGGTGCATGTCGCTGCGGACCCTCCTGCAGTCTGCGCAGCTCGTGGCCGGCGTACCGCTCGCCCGGCTAGTTGTGTGGAAGTCATGATGACTTCTCCGGTCGTTGCTACCAGGGGTGTGGCCGGTGAACCCGACACCAGCACCAGATCCACCAGAACGGTGCGACCGCCGTTGGAGAAGCCCGAGAACCGCACGGTACCTGTCGGTACATCAGGTGTGCCGGTGGTGCCGAGTCCTCTTCAGGACGTAATCGAGAAGCTGGCCACCCCAGTTGCTCCCAGCGCAGATGCGGCTCTGGCGCAGGCTCAGCTGGAGGAGCAGCGTCAGAGCATACTCCAGGAGGCTATTGAAGGGTCGCAGCATAGAAAACAAAAATTTTCCTACGCAAAGATAGCGGAATAAACCCAACATCTAGATCCGATATACGAGAGGTTGGTAGCAAGAAGGAGATCGAATCTCACCCTCGAAGAAAACCGTGAGTGTTTTGTCGAGGCAGGGGTTGGCTAGTCGATCCCCGCAACTAGACTCGTCTAGTCGCGAGGAGATGTATTATCCAAGCGCCGCACGAGCAACGCCTCCGAGAGATCCACACGTACAGTTCGATGAAGACTCCACGTTCTTGATCCCGCAAGAGGTGGTGGAGAGGTTCGCGAGATCGGCAGCATGACGACGGTGGCGTGGTGTGTATGGTGGAGATCCGACAGGGCTTCGCCAAGCGGTGTCGGGGAGAGAGGAGGAGGAGGAGGGGCCGGCGGCAAGGAGGGAGAGGGGTGCGGCTAGGGCACCAATGGGGTGGTCCTTGGGGTGCCGCACCCCCTCCTCTAGGCCTCCTTATATAGGGGGCAGGGGGGCTGCGCCCCACCCCTCCATCTAGGGCCGGCGCAAGGGGGGAGGCTTGCCCCCCAAGCAACCCCTTAGGGTTTAGGCCGGCACCCCCCTTCTAGAAGCTTGGCCCGCATGGGCCTTTAAGGGTGTGGTTCGGCTGGCCCAATAGGCCAGCCCACTACCCCTTCATGCCTTGTGGGCCCCATACTTATGGGCCCCACTTCTAGACCCCTCTAGAACCTTCTAGAACATTCCGGTACTTTACCGATAAATTCCCGAACCTTTCTTAACCTCCGGAAACAACTTTCATTATATGAATCTTATTCTCCGGACCACTCCGGAACTCCTCGTGATGTCCGGGATCCCATCCGGGACTCCGAATCAATATTCGTTCTCACCATCATTTATCTCGAACCCTAACTACATCGAACGTTAAGTGTGTGACTCTGCGGGTTCGCGAATATGTCATATTAATAGCGGGACCGGGATGCCCATATTAATTCCTACATATTCGACGAAGTACTTTACTAGTCGAACCACAATGTCTGGGATTCAATTAATCCATATACGATTCCTTTTGTTTCACGATATATTACTTGTCCGAGATTCAATCCACCGATATCTCCATATCTGATTAATCTCGTTACCGACAAGTTCTCTTTACTCGTTCCCATAGAATAGGATCCCTTATGACTAGCCACTTAGTCATATGCTTGCAAGCGTTTGGATGCTATACTACCGAGAGGGCCCAGAGATATCTATCCAACTGTTGGACGAACAAATCCCAGTCTCGAAACATGCCACCCAACAACCTATCATCGGAGAACCTGAAAGCCACCTTTATAATCACCCAGTTACGAAGTGACGTTTGATGTCCACAAAGCTCTCCTCCGATAAGCGGGAGTGACATAATCTCATGGTCTAAGGAAACTATATTTGACATCTATTTAATTTGAGTCTTGTCCATTATATCATCTCCCATGATACAAACTTCGTTTATCAAGTGATTCATAAATCCATGGTTAGGAAACATCTAACCATCACTTAATTAAACGAACTAGTCACAAGAGGAAAGACTAGGGACACATTACCGTTTATATTCCACACATGCATTTGTTTCCGGTTAATACAATTCTAGCATGGAATTAAACATATCATGAACGGAGAAATATGATAAACAATAATCATTATTATTGCCTCTTGGGCATATCTCCAACAGCTATCGAGGTAGCCCGAGTCAGGCTTCATCGCCGCATGTCGGCAGAGATCGTGACCGGAGTGTAAACCCCGGAAGACAGCTAGCCGGGCAAGGCAATGCCGGTCGGGAAGCTCCCGATCCCGGTCAGGGTAATCAAGGTGCCGGTCGGGTTCATCCGGCTGATCGAGACCAGCAACCTCGGTATCCGGCACCAACCCCACCTCAGCGACAACATGGTGCCGGGTATGCCGCTCAGCAACAAGGAGGCGATCCGGGGGACAACCAGTAGGATGATGGTTACTCGGCTATGGAGAGGGCCGGGTACCGAAGATTTGTACATCTGGCGTCCGAGGGTGCGCTCGGATCCCGGCTAGGAGCTCGCTAGCTGCCGGCACATGATGTCCGCAACAAGCTTGACATAATCTATCTGTCTGAACTTCTGGAAGAGCAAGGCCCACCTGGTCTGGCTTGTTTTGGACCCCGGATCATGAAGCAAGCACCGGTGCCGAACTTTCAGCTTCCCCGGGGCACAAAAACATATGATGGTAGTACTAAGCCGGAAGATTGGTTGACTGACTATGTCACAGCAGTACACATTGCTGGTGGGAGCCGCCGATGGGCAGTGCGGTATGTGCCGCAGATGTTGGAAGGTCCAGCCCGGATCTGGCTGAACAACTTGGAGGAAAACAACATTGATTGCTGGCTGGATTTCTCGGAAGCTTTCGTCAGCAACTTTTCCAGCACATACAAGAGGCCGAATCGTCCTCAACAACTCTCCATGTGCAGGCAGATGGATGATGAAACTGACCGGGAATACTTGACAAGATGGAGTACAATCCGTAACTCCTATGAAGGAGTCATTGAATCGCAGGCCATTGCTTGGTTTGCTCAGGGGTGCCGTCATGGCACCATGCTCTGGCAAAGATTGCAGAGAGAAATGCCGGCCACTCTGGCCGAGACAATCAAGATAGCAGACAGTTATGCTTTGGGTGACCCCACTCAGCCTTTGCTGACCCCGATTGAGCCGAGTAAGAGATATACGGTCAATGATGCTGACCATTCATCCAGGCGGAACGACCGCCCGGATTTCAGGCACAATAGGAGAGATGACCGGCCGGACTACAGATACGGGTCGAACCAGGTTGCTGCAATTGATCAGGATCAACCGGATGCCGGCAACAGTCAGCGTCAGAAGAATAGTGGTCCTTCATGGGACCAAAACCCAGATGGAAAGAAGCCATGGGGCGATGGAAAGAAGCGTTGGGAGGATAGGCCAAGGTACACCTTCGGGATGATGTTGGATGGGCCTTGCAGCTACCACACTCCGAACCCCAGCAGACCGGCTAACCACACTACCCGGCAGTGTAGCTGGTACCAGCGTATGTTGAGGGATAGTCCAGTGCTCCCACCATTACCTCGATCTGCACCACTAACTGGTGCAAACGCTCAACCCTTGAATGCACCTCCGAGGCCTGTGGATAGCAGGTGGAGGCCAGAGAATGTCAACCAGGTGGCCAATGGGGCCAACAACAACAACAACAACAACAACAACAACAACAACACCACCAACAACAACAATGCTGGTTCTAGCTGGCAGAATGAGTATCGGGAGCCCCACCAGAGCTACATGGTCTTTGTGACCGAGCCAACTGATAAGTAGAGCCAACATCGGTGTGCGATGGAGGTGAGCGCAGTCATGCCGTATGTGCCAAAATTTATGTACTGGTCCGAGCAGGAGGTCAGCTGGAGCCGTGATGACCATCCCAAGGTCATGCCTAACCCAGGAGGGTATGCTCTAGTTGTGGATCCGACATTCGTCGGACCCGACATCAATGTCAGGTTCACCCGGGTTCTCATTGACAATGGGAGCAGTATCAATATCATGTATCGGGACACTATGCTCAAGATGGGCATCACCGAGAACATGATGCAGCCAAGCCGCACTACCTTCCATGGTATTGTGCCGGGTGTCTCTTGTGCACCCATGGGCACAATTTGGGTCGACGTCTTATTCGGCAAAAAGGGGAACTGCAGAACTGAAAGCATTCAGTTTGAGGTCATGGACCTCGAAAGTCCATATCATGCCTTACTCGGCAAACCAGCGTTGGCCAAGTTCATGGTGTCCACTCATGTCGCCTACCTCAAGATGAAAATGCCGGTTCCCAATGGTATCATTACTGTCTCGGACGACTACAGGCGGTCCATAGAGAGTGCCTCGGCTAGATCAAGCCTAGCCGATTCACTGGTTATTGCTGCGGAGAAGAAGAGGATACATGAGGTGGTGGCACTGGCCCAGTCAGCTCAACTTGGCATGCCGGGTATGAATAACCCGCAGCAGAGTGCGACATTTCAGGCGTCCAAGGAGACAAAGAAGATCGGTGTCGATGAGGCGTTCCCTGACCGCTCCGTCATTATCGGTGCCGGGTTGGAGGACAAATAGGAAAGCGAGCTCATCCACTTCCTCCGTGAGAATCGGGACATCTTTGCGTGGTCGAATCAGGACCTACCAGGTGTTCCGAGGGAGTTGGCTGAGCACTCATTACATGTCAGGCCGGATGCAAGACCGGTGAAGCAACCTATACGACGTCTCGCTGCGGAGAGAAGGAAAACTGTTGGGACGAGGTAGCCAGGCTACTTGCGTCAAGCTCTATCATGGAGGTCAAGTACCCAGACTGGTTGGCTAACCCAGTCCTGGTAGAGAAGAAGAAAGATGACCCAAATGCGGCCAAAGTTTGGCGCATGTGTATCGATTACATGCACTTGAACAAGGCATGTCCTAAAGATCCATTCCCGTTGCCTCGGATTGATCAGGTGATCGATTCCACGGCCGGATGTGAACTGTTGTCGTTTGTAGATGCTTATTCTGGTTTCCACCAGATACCGTTAAACTCGGTTAATCAAATAAAGACTGCCTTTATTACCCCGTACGGGGCTTATTGCTATCGTGTTATGTGCTTTGGTTTGAGAAATGCCGGTGCTACTTATCAGAGATGCATGCAGAAATGCTTGCATGATCAAATTGGTAAAAATGTGCAGGTGTATGTCGACGACATATTCATCAAGACTAAGGAAAAACATACCTTGTTGGATGATCTCAAAGAGACATTCGCAAATCTGCGAAAATTCCGGTTAAAGCTTAACCCGGACAAATGTACATTTGGCGTGCCGGCAGTCAAGTTACTCGGTTTCCTTGTGTTGAGCCGAGGTATCGAAACGAATCCGACAAAGATCCGTGCTACAGAGAGCATGAAGCTACCGAGGTGTCTCAAGGATGTTCAGAGGTTCACTGGTTGCCTGGCCTCCTTGAGTCGCTTCGTTGGTCGGTTGGGAGAGAAAGCTCTGCCTCTGTACCAACTGATGAAGAAAACAGATAGATTCAGCTGGACCCCGCAGGCGGATGTGACATTTCATGAGCTGAAGAAGATGTTGGTTACAGTGCCGATATTAGCCTCACCACTACCAAAAGAGCCCATGTTGCTCTATATTGCAGCCTCTAACCGGGTTGTTAGTGTCGTGGTAGTGGTAGAACGAGAAGAAGAGGGAACTATGGTGCAGAGACCAGTGTTTTATCTGAGCGAGGTAATCTCCTCGTTGAAGCAAAATTATCCTCACTACCAGAAAATGACATACAGTGTGTATACGGCGGCCAAGAAACTGAAGCACTACTTCCAAGAGCACCCTATAACGGTGGTATGTGCCGCTCCGATCTCGGAAATCATCGACAACAAAGATTCAAGTGGCCGAGTAGCCAAGTGGGCTATTGAGCTAGCAGCTTACACACCGCAGTATGCAAGAAGAGATGCCATCAAGTCTCAGGCTTTGGCTGATTTCCTCGTCGATTGGGCCGAGATGCAGTATGAGCCACCATTGCCTGACTCCAATTACTAGAGGATGCATTTTGATGGATCTAAAGTAAAAGAGGGCCTGGGTGCCGGCGTGGTTCTTACCTCGCCGAAGCAAGATCAGCTAAAGTATGTGCTGCAAGTCCACTTTGCCGCATCTAACAATGTGGCCGAGTATGAAGCATTGATTCATGGACTCAAAGTGGCCAAGGAAATCGGGATTCACCGGATAGTGTGTTATGGTGATTCAGATCTGGTGGTTCAGCAAACTTCTGGCAATTGGGATACTTTGGATGCCAACATGGCAGCATATCGGTTCCATGTCCAGAAGATCTCGGAGTAGTTTGATGGTTGTGAATTCCATCATGTACGACGGACAGAAAAATGAAAGTGCCGACATTCTGTCCAAGATAGGTTCATACCGGCAGGCTATTCCGGCCAGCGTATCACTAGAACATCTTCGAAAGCCATCAATTAAGCCATTACCTGAGTCCGAGTCAATATTTATCCCGGAGAATCCGGAACCCGATGTCGTCCCGATGGACGTGGATGTCGGGTGCATTTTGCAGGACTCGGGAACTGCTTGGGAGAACTCGGGGACTGCTTGGCAGAACCCGGGGACTTGTCAGCCTATGTCGGGTGTGACAATGTCAGTTGAAGCAATGGAGATCGACGAGCCCGTCCTCCGTGTTCGTCCAGTGCCAGCATGGGCACAACCCATCATGTCATATATGATGGATGGCAGTTTGCCATGTGATGAGGTCTCGGCTAGACAAGTACAAAGTCGATCCAAAGCTTTTACCATCATCAACGGTGAGCTGTACAAGAGAAGTGCAACCACAGTACTTCAGCGCTGTGTCGAACCGGAAGAAGGGCAATAGATTCTTCGAGATATTCATCAAGGAGAATGTGGTCATCACGCATCTTCCAGAGCCATGGTGGCTAAGGCATTCCGATATGGGTTTTATTGGCCCAGTGCTTTGCAGCAAGCAGAAGACATTGTCCGGAAGTGCGAAGGATGTTAGAGATTTGCCAACAAAATTCACATGTCGGCTTCAGCACTCAAAACTATTCCCATTACATGGCCATTTGCTGTTTGGTGTCTGGATATGGTGGGACCATTCAAGCCAGCCAGCCAGAGGAAACATGAATCACATGCTGGTGATGGTGGACAAGTTCACCAAGTGGATAGAGGTGAAGCCAATAAGGAAGTGTGACGGCCGCACGACTGTATCTTTCTTGAAAGATATTATTCTGAGATATGGTCATCCGCACAACATTATCACGGATAATGGCACCAATTTCGCCGAAGGAGCCTTTGCTCGGTTCTGCGAGGAAAAGAGGATCAGGCTAGACCTGGCATCGGTTGCGCATCCTCAGTCCAACAGACAAGTTTAAAGATCAAACGCACTAGTTTTATCCGGCATAAAACCCCGGTTGATTGAGCCACTGCTACGCTCTCCGGGGTGTTGGCTGGATGAAATACCGGCGGTGTTATGGAATCTCCGGACTACGCCAAATCGCTCTACTGGCTACACGCCATTCTTTCTGGTCTATGGAGCAGAAGCGGTCCTGCCGACCGACATAGAGCATGACTCGCCAAGAGTCGCATTCTATACAGAATCCGAGGCTAAGGAAGCTCGAGAGAATGATCTCGATCTGCTCGAAGAGGCACGAGAGTTGGCATTGTCCAAGTCAGCAATATATCAACAGAACCTCCGATGCTATCATAGCCGGAAGGTAAACCCTCGCAAGTTCCGCGAGGGGGACTTGGTGCTTAGGCTAGTGCAGCGCACCGCCGGCATGCACAAATTGTCACCTCCATGGGAAGGACCGTTTATTGTGAGCAAGGCTCTGCATAATGATGCTTATTATCTTATAGATGCTCAGAAGCAGGTGAAAAACAAGACGGACAGATCCGGAGAGGAGACCAAACGACCCTGGAATGTAGCCCTGCTTCGCCCTTTTTACTCTTAAGGACGCAATGTATGTATCTCGGTACCCTGCAATGAAATGTCGGCACCCCGAAAGAGACTCGGGGACTGCCTTGTTTAAAAATCTGTGTTTATCTCTGTATTTATCTTTGTTTCCCGTATGTCGAATGGCTCTAAACCGTATCTCAAAGTTTTTAAGTATTGTATGCTATGTCTTGGTGATCTTGTGACTCGACTGTCGAACACCAAAACGGTAGACAAGAGCTAAGGTTGCAAAGTGTAGTAAATAAGAAAACAAACTCGGGGACTCGGCCCAGGAGCGATCCGATTTTTATGGCTATTAACCTTGTGTTTTGTTCCTTATTCTTATGTTGGATGGCTCTAGATCATATCTCAAAGTTTGGAGTACTGTATGCTATGTTTTGCGGTCTCGTGACTCGACTGTCGAACGCCAAAATGGTAGACAAGAGCTGGGATCGCAACACCTAGTGGACAAGAAAACAAACTCGGGGACTTGGCCCAAGGGCAATCCGGCATGTGCTGTTTATTAATCCTGTGTTTTGTTCCTTACTTTTATGTCAGGATGGTTTTAAGCCTTATCTCAAAGTTTTTAAGTATTGTATGCTATGTTTCTGTGATCTAGTGACTCGACTGTCGAACACCAAAATGGTAGACGAGAGCTAAGGTTGCAAAGTATAGTAAACAAGAAAGTAAACTCGGGGACTCGGTTCAAAATGATCCGGCATTCAGTAAATCTTTTTAAAACTTGCAAAATAGAGTAGCAACCCTAAAGGCTTAAAAGTATATATTACATCTGCACCCGGCATCCCGGTGATTTAACGATTTGAGTTTTTCTAAGTTTAAACTGCAGCGCCAGAAGTACTCAGATCGGTAGGAGGAACATGAGTCTCGGCGGCTACCTCAGCTGCAGTCTCCGCGGCTGTGCCGGCGACGGTGTCGGGAGCCGTATTGGCTTCGATTTCCTCATCGACCTCCTCTTCATCTTCGATGTCTTCTTCTTCATCGTCAGGAATCCGGGGGACCCTCGACAAAGTCATGAATCGGGGCATACTTGATGAAGGAGTATGCCCTATCTTGGCGACGCTTGACGAGTTCCGGATCTGTTGTCCATTTTGAGCCGGCGCGCATCGATTGGAGCGCGTCGAGGTTAATCACTTCATACCAAGAGAGGACGTAGATCAGGGCCTCGTCTGCACCAACTCGGGCGGCAGATGCCCGCCACTCCTTGAGCCGTTTCTTGCAGGTCTGCAGGCACCTGGATAGCTCATCAACCGAGTAGTGGCGGAGCTTGAAACAAAATGTTGGGCGGGCCAGCTGAAAGAACACACAAAATTTGCTCTGGAACACACCACTTTAGTGGACATTAGTCATTGATCAAATTCCCTTGTTTCCATTGGTTACAAAGTCAGTAGATGCATACATATTTATAAAAACTAGACAGTAGATATACTGCTAATCTGCTATACAACAAAAGAAGCTGCACCAAAATAAGCTAGACGATAGATGTGTTTCATGGAGATACTCAGATACATACTACAAGTCAGCTGCCCGATCCTTGATGGCTTTAAAATCTGAAATGACATCATCATACTTGTATGTCTCCAGAATATCACCCTCTATATTAACTAATAGATTATTGGCAAGAAAATCATCCTCCATCCTATTGCGCAATCTTGTTTTAATGATCTTCATACTAGAAAACGCACGTTCAACACTCGCCGTAGACACCGGAAGAGTAATGAGAAAACGGAGCAACCTTTCAATCAGATTGTATATAGTGTGTCTTCCTGTGTCCACAAGGCATCGACAAAGATCAATTAAGGTTGATATATTTTTTAACTCTTCATCTTTGGAAGCATCCACAACAAAATGGTTCAATTGTTGTTGTAACGCATAAACATCTTGGGAGAAATCTCTGGGTAATATTTTTTCACCATCTCACATATATCAGTAGCTTTGAAGCCTTTGAATTTGTTTCTAGGAATCAAGGTGGCACTAGTAGATAGAAGATCCATTACCTTCTCGCTGAACCTTCGATTTAATTCAAATAATTGAGTGTCCAGTGTTGCACGGAAAATTTCCACTCGAAGGGAGAAAATAATTGAGTGTCCAGTGTTGCACGGAAAATAACCTTCGATTTAATTCAAATAACCGCTAAACAAAGATTTGGAGAAAGAGAGAAAGAGAGAAAATTACCTGGATCTGGGAAGACCGGAAGGGTCGGACTCAATTTGAAGAGCAGGTGATGTGCTGACGTGCGGCCGTGCCTGCGGCGAGCCGCCGACCTTGGCTGTGGGCGGCGGCGCGGCGAGCCGGCGAGTCGGCGACCTAGGCTGCGGGCGGCGGTGCAGCGCTGTGCCGGCGTGGCGGCGTGCCAGCTCCGCCTCCGCCTCTTCCCCCACTTGGCCACTTCCCCTTTCTAAACCTAGTTCAGTAGTTCTCCAATCTCCATGTCGACCATGGAGTCTGTACTCTTTTCTTTTTTTGGCAAAGATGGAGTCTGTGCTCGTGTACTAGCAGGGGAACGACGAACGAGTGTTCTAGTGTGTTGGGATGTTGATGCCTAGTAGTTAATTTTTTTTCGGCCCAAATCCTGGGCGGGTCGTGGCCAAGTTCGGCCTTCACAGAGCTCCACCAGTGCAACCGAGGCCGGGGTCTGAGCACTTGGCCAAAGAACCCGGTACACGTGGATAGCGGCATCAAGGAGACCAACTCCGACAACTTTCAGAGGCGACATACGCGCATTCAAGGCTGCCAGGTGGTCTTCGATGTTCCACTCTTCCGAGATCAGGCCTGACTCGGCTCTCCTCTGTCGGGCCTTGCAAGTAATGTTATTCACGGCAGGCTGAGAGTGGGGGAAGTTCCCTGAGAAAAGGATGGCTAACACCGGAGTAAGCTACATGACGGCATACATTGGAGGTCGAGTAAAGACAGAAGGGTAAAAGAGGCTTACTGTCCATCTCCTTGTTGATCCTGGTGAGCTCCGCCAACCATATCTCAGTTTTACCCTTGAGGGTCCGAAGTTCTTGCTGGGCCGAGATGGCACGGAGCTCGGCTTGCTCATGTGATTCCTTGAGTTTCTGGGCCTCATCTACCCGGAGCCGTTTTTCCTCGGCGGCAGTTTTCTCAAGCTCGGCACTGTGACTCTGCGCCTTTTCAAGCTCGGCCTGCAGCCGGGATACTTCGTCCCGTTCCTTCTTGAGCTCGGCCTTGTGTGCGTCGTCACGCTCCTTCAGTTTGGCGGCTAGCTCCGAGGCAGTGGTGCAGTCCGCATGGGATTTCTGTTCGGCTGTGCCGGATGGCAGAGTCAGCATATAAAAATTGATGCAAGTGCAAGGTAAAGCACAGAGTGTGAATTACTCTCAAGGGCGGAGATCCGCTTCAGCAGTTCTTCAACCTTAGCCTCCGTCCCGACTATTCATGTCGGCAAAATAAAAGAAGTTAGAAATGAGATCAAGGCAGTTGAGCATAACTGCTATGTCTGCAGGAGAAAAGGGTACCTTTGCTGTTCAGCTCGGCTTGAAGCTGCTTGTACTTGTCGGAGAGCTTCCTGTGTGCCAACAGAAGTTTGTGGTGCAGCTGAGTCCGGTTGGTCGTGCAAGACTGGAAAGAGGAAATATTAGTATTATTTGTGAAGATTCGCGCCGAGAAATCTTTACTCGATCGAGTTTCAACTACTCGACCCGAATCTCAGGGACTGAGGATAGTGGATATCTATTATGAAAAAGACTAACCAAGGAATCTTTACTCGGTGGTGTTTACCTCGGCAGCTTTATCGGCTTCAAGGACGGTAGCTTTCACCGTGAAGATCTTCTGGGCGAGAAGACTCGGACCTGCTGGGTGCTGCGAGGTCACCTCGCCCGTGTCGGCAGCATTCCAATCCATGCTGTACTGCTCAAGCGAGCC
The DNA here is from genome assembly GCA_012064385.1 of Puccinellia tenuiflora. Taxonomy (NCBI): domain Eukaryota; kingdom Viridiplantae; phylum Streptophyta; class Magnoliopsida; order Poales; family Poaceae; genus Puccinellia; species Puccinellia tenuiflora. The sequence goes on along the minus strand of QRDG01000240.1, from coordinate 67,121 downwards.
CAAGCTTTTCCCGCTCAGAGTTCGCAGCGGAGCAAACCCCCAACTAGTTGTGGTGGTCTGGATGCCAATGCCGGTCGAAGTTGTACTTTGATTTAGTTGCATGGTCAACTATCTATCCGGGTTGGGCGGTATCACTTTGGCCGGCGATTTCCCGGTCGCAGAGGGTGCGGTCTTCTTCGGCCGCGGTTGCTGCTTTTGCTGCGGCTGTGGCGGTGGTGGCCGCTGCTGCGGCTGTGGCTGTTGCCGATGGTGTGTCGGTGGTGGTTGTTGTGGCTGTTGCTGCTGTTGTTGTCGCTGCTGCTATTGTTGCTGCAGCTGTTGTTGCTGCTGCGGCTAGTGCCGCTGAGGTTGCTCCGGCTCTTCCGGAGTCTTAGCATTTTCTGTCTCGGTGTCCATGGAGTTGACACCGGGATCTTCATCTCGGTCGGGCGCCGAGATGTCGGCTCCGACCGAACCCATGGCTTTCGCTCCTGGGATGTTCTGTCCCCCTCCGGTTTCGGCTCCGGATCCCGGAGCTGAGGGGTTTGCCAGTGGGCTCGTCCTTGGTGGGCTAGGCACACTGGTGTCGGCAAGCCCGGACGGCGGCGGCGTGACAATTGGTGACCAGATGGAGGATGCGCTCTGTGTTACCTCCAGGGGGTCCCTGCAGTGGAATAAGACAATACGTTATCTCGGTCAAAGGAAAAGAACGAGGAAAACCAGAATGATCAGGATATGGAGTATATGTCGGCAAAAAATATCTTATGCAATGGTGGTTGGTCTCTGGCGTGGCTTGCTCGCCACCTTCTTCTTCTGTTTCTTCCTCGGGGGGCCTAAGGCTTATGAGGGCCCGACATCTGAGGACCCGGTCGCGGTGCGCTTCCGAAGTGTACCTCAGCTTCCCACGGCAAGGGGCGGCACATCGAGCACCTGGTCGTCCGGGTCAGCTGATGTCAAGGGCACCGAGTATGAGAATGCAGTTGAGCGAGGGTCAGGTACCTTTAGAATTTGACAATCGTCATCGTCGTCAGACCAATCCCACACGGATTCTGAAGCACGAGTCTTACCCGTAGCAGGACCAGGGCCGGCATCGGGGATCGGCATGTAATCCTCATTGTCCGGGTCTTTCGTGTCGGAGACAACGAGATCCTTACCCCACTTGACGGATGGATCCGATCCATCCTCGGTCTTCTGCCATGCAAACCTCTGCATGAAAGACACGAAGAGTTTAGTTAGTACAAAGGATAAAATAGTGCACCGATATAAGGGTTTATGTCGGCAAGAAACTTATGTCGGCTGAGGTTTCAGGTTACTTACGGCGGGCGGAAGGTTGTTTCGGCTATAGGGTTCTTTTCCCCATTCCCAGTCATCCGTCATCTGCGTCCGGGCTATGGCCTTGATGTGCCTCCGGATCTGGGCCTTGCTCAGCTCATATGTGCTTGTCCGGGTTGGATCGAGCGGGCCACTCATGTGGCATATCTTGTGAACCCAGCATTGGAGAGGGGAGACCCGGCGACTAATGAATGTCGCCACCAGGTGTTCGGCCGACATCTCCTCTTCTTTAAGCTGTTCGATGACCCGGTGGATTTCGTTGACTTCCTGAATCAGCTCCTTCGGGTCGTACCCCCAGTTGTGCTGCGCAGTGGGTGGACCGATAGCGAATCTCGGTAAACCGATTTGATCGACGTCGGTCGAGTTCTTCACGTAGAAGAAAGACTGAAGCCATTTCCGGCATGACTCCAGACCTTGGATACGAGGAAAGATGGAGGTGCGCCAAGGTATGATGGTGGCGGCCCCCCACTGGGTCATGACTTTGGGTGCGCCGGGGTAATGAACTGGAAGTATTTGGACCAAAGATTGACGGTAGGCCAGAGGCCGAGATAACCCTCCGAGAAGGAGACATAGGCGGAGAGCGTGGTGATGGCGTTAGCCGGAAGATGATGAGGTTGGAGGATAAACTTGACGAGGAAGTTGCTCATGAACTCGCTAACGGGGAGCCCGAACCCGCGCTCGAAGTGTGCAACGAAGACGACGTACTCACCGGGTTGAATTACCGGCGCAAGCTCGGGGCCAGGAAGCCGGCATGTCACTCCTGCCGGGATGCGCCGAGTCCGGATCAGCCAATCGATCTCGGCTTCGGTGACGTCGGAGCCCTCCCAGGCGGCTCTGGTGGATCCCTCCACCACCCTCTCCTCGGCGAGCTCAATGGCGGTGGCATCTTGGGAAGACATCTGGGCGGCGCGTTGGGGCGGCGACCACCGGTTGCCCGTGGCGACGCGGCGATGTGCTGCAAAGTGTTCACCGACGGTGAGCAATGTGTTTCTGCGGCGGAGAAAGAAAAGAAGAGGGCACTGATAGCGCGAGAGGTGTTAATCAATCACGCTTCGTTGGGCACCCCAAGAGGAAGGTTTGAGGAGCACAGCAGCAAGTTTTCCCTCAGTTAGAAACCAAGGTTATCGAACCAGTAGGAGTGAGAAATGCTTCAGAAGGTTGTCCACAACTGCAATGGCGCCAGAAAAAGAGCTGTTGCAGGGGAGACAGTGGAACCTGCAGAACACAATCAAACTACTTTGCCCCAACGAAGCAGTGAGGTTGTCAATCTCACCGGCCTTGCTGAATACAAAGGATTAAATGTATGTGTGGAAGGAAGCTTGTTTGCAGTAAATGAAAGCAGTAGAGCAGTTGATTTAATTGCAGATGTAAAAGAATAGACCGGGGTCCACAGTTCACTAGTGGTGTCTTCTCCATAAATAAAATACTACACATGCTGGGTAACAAATTACAGCTGGGCAATTGACAGAATAGAGAATGCATGACAATGCATGAACATTGCATAATACAGAGGATGATGATGTCTATATGAGATGCTTTGGGCATTACGACAAAATACATAGATAGCTGTTCCAAGCATACACCTATGCCTAAATAGTCCACCTTTGAGATAACATACCGTAAAATCTCTCCAGTATTAAGTTGCAAGCAACAGACAATTGCATGAAGAACTGTGCATAAAGTTTACTCCCTAGTAGCAACGGCACTCCCCCGTCCTTATATGTTTCTGTCACTCAAGCCAAGGCACACAGGGACCGAACCCACTATCTAGCATAAATACTCCCTCTTGGAGATACAAGCAACTACTTGATCAAGGCAATTACAAGTACCGGAAAGCATGCAAGATCACAAATAACATAGACATGATAATATCAATAATCAACATCACAAGGTACTTCTCTATTCATCGGATCCCAGCAAACACAACATGTAGCATTACAATAAGATGATCTTGATCATGATAGGCAGCTCACAAGATCTAAACATGATAGCACAAGAGGAGAAGACTACCATCTAGCTACTGCATGGACCCGTAGTCCAAGGATGAACTACTCACACATCTGTCCGGAGGCGGGCATGGTGGTGTAGAGCCCTCCGGCGATGATTCCCCTCTCCGGCAGGGTGCCGGGGAGAGCTTCAGAACCCTCCCGAACTAGGGTTGACGACGGCGGCGGCGACGGATGTTTTTCTGGAATTTTGATCGGGTACTTAGGGTTTTCTCGTCGGGGGGATTATATAGGCGAAAGGGCGGCGTCGGTGGAGGCCCGAGGGGGCCACACCACCTGGTGGCGCGGCAGACAGGTGGGCCGCGCCACCCTAGGGTGTGGTCGCCCTCTGGTGCGTCTTCGGCTCCCCTTTGGACTCCGTGTGCGTGACGAAATTATAAGATCCTGGGTTTTTGTCCCGTCCGATTCCGAGAATATTTCCTTAAGTACTTTTCTGAAACGGAAAAACAGCAGAAAACAGGAACTGGCACTGGGGCATCTTGTTAATATGTTAGTTCCAAAAATGCATAAAAATGCTATAAGATGTAAACAAAACATGTAGCAAATGGTATGAAAACAAGCATGGATCATAAGAAATTATAGATACGTCGGAGACGTATCAGCATCCCCAAGCTTAGTTCTACTCGTCCTCGAGTAGGTAGAACGATAACAAATAATTTCTTAGGAGACATGCAAACTCACAATCTAGATCAACATAGTAATGCAAAACACATGATGTGAATAAGGTGATCCAAAACAATTGTCTATAGTTGACATTAAGCAAACAATGATTAACAAATGCTAGCTAAAAGAAGCTAGAACTTTTCATGAATCAGCGTGTTGGAGACTAGGAACCATACATAAGGTTTAGAAAGAAGAATAGTAAATTGTGTCTCCAATGCAAAATGTCAATCAATCTTCAAAGCATCAAATTCAGTTAATAATAGAAATAGCCAAGCTCAAGTCAAGTGTCCTTAATCCATCCACTTAACTTATCAACTGTTATGTAGTCCACTCAACTAATACAAGCAAGAAGAAGGCTTGGCACCATGAGGTTATGGCAAAGAGAATAATAATGGGGGTTTGGAAGGCCAAAAAGAAAGGCTCAAACAGTGGAAGAGGTAACCACAAGACAAGAGGAAGTCCCGTAGTAGACACTGAATGAGGAGTAGTGATTGCCATGCAACGGATGCACATAGAGCTATATGAATGGAAGCTCTCCAATGGAACTAGTGGGGGTGCATCCAACTTGCTTGCTCATGAAGACCTAGAGCTCACTTGAGGAGGCTCATCGTTGGAATATACAAGCCAAGTTCTATAACGTTTGGTCCCCACATAGTTATACTAATGAAGCATGAAAACTCACTACAATGATGTAGGTGCTACTAGCACAAGTGTGGAATAAAAGGATAGTAGTGTTGCCCCCTCTCTCATTTTATATTCTTTTTTTTCTCTTTTTTGCTTTTTGCTTTTTGAGGCCTTTGTGGCTCTTTTATATTTTTCTCTCATTGGTCTCTTTTGGACTCTTTTGATTGGCCACTTTGGACTCTTTTCAATATGCTCACAGGTAGAGGCAACACTCTATTTTACAAGATGATCATCACACTTTTTGGTGTACTCAAAACTCAAAGACTAATACATGGTGTATGGTGGATATGCAAGACCGAGCGTAGTGTGGAAAAGATGTAACACATGTGGAAAACCACGCATCACACTAACTCAAATGGTCAAGCAATACTATATGGTAATGAAGTAAAAATGACATAAAGTCATGTAATGTAAATGATGGATGTTGCATGGCAATGTATCTCGGAACAGCTATGGAAATGCTGTGATAGGTAGATATGGTGGCTGTTTTGAGGAAGATAGTTGGCTTATGTGTAGGAGAACAAGATGAAGATCTCCCACGGGGTTGGATGTACTTGCGAAGTATGCACCAATCTCAATGTGAAAAAGGGCAATGCAAAGTACCGAAGAGGCTAGCAAAATATGGAGGTGGAAGTGCCAAAAACCAAAAACTCACATAGCATGTCGTATATTGCAAACAACTAACAGTATCAAAGTTTTACAAATGGTTAGAGACACCCCGAGAGGGATCGTGGCGGCGACACAAGTGCCCCGTTGGCTTCCCCGACCGTTGCAGTAACTATACCATTAGAAACTTCTTTTCAACTAAGAGGAAATCACGACACTAAAGCACTATTGACTTAAGTTGTTTTTAGTTCAGAAAAGTACGGCTCCACGCTCTACTAACACATCTTCACTAATCAGCTCTTAACAACATTAGCCAACAAATTTTAACCATTAGTTATTTTAATACCTCAAAACAATTGAAGAGGAGCAAGTTATCTACACAATGGTCTACAAGACTATGCAGCTTTTCTCTATTTCATACCATTATCACAAGCATAGCATTTTCCAATCTAACACATCAACCAAGCAACTAAAACAACTCTCTAACAAATAAGAGTGAAACACAAGAGAGCTTAACACAAAGAACTAGCAGCCCTAAACAAGATAACATGCTAAAAGCGAGAGCTTACTAGAAAACAAACAGTAGCTAAGAATACTCAACAAATATAAGCGAAGCACAAGAGTATTCATATGAAAAAGCGGAGCGTGTCTCTCTCCCACACAAGAATGCTAGGATCCAACTTATTAAGCAAACTAAAACACACACTCAAAATAAAAACAGACGCTCCAAGCAAAATACATAAAATGTAGTGGAATAAAAATATAGTATCACTAGAGATGACCTGATAGTTTTGTCGATGAAGAAGGGGATGCCTTGGGCATCCCCAAGCTTAGATGCTTGAGTCTTCTTGAATTTGCTGGGGATGACCCACCGGGGCATCCCCAAGCTTAGGCTTTTCACTCTTCTTGATCTCATCATATCGTCCCTTTTGCTTACTTGAAAACTTCCACCACATCAAACTCAAAGTAATTCTCATTAGAGGGTTAGTGCATAAACCAAAAATTCACAAGTTCTACTGTGACACAAGCACACCTTAATGCATTATAACATTAGCTACAGCCACTGATGCTCAAAGAATCAAAAAGATCCAAATAAACATTGCAAAAGAAGCAATGCACAATAAAAGGCAGAATCTGTCAAAATCTGAACAGTCTGTAAAGACGAATTTTTTCGAGGCACTAGAGTTGCTCAAATCGAAAATCACTGAACTAGAAAAAGTTTCATACATATATGAAGATTCAGCACACAAAATCTCAAAGCATTTCGTCGCTTCTGGAATAAATGACGAATTTAACGGTGACAGACAGAAATCTGTTTCCTGTGCAGAAATCCAAATATAGCAAAAACTTTCTACTAGAGACCTTACTTGGCACAACATTGCAAGAAAATAAAGATACAAAGAAGTTGCTACAGAAGTAAACAAACTTCTTGACTCAAATAAAAGAAAAGATACTGAAAATAAAATGATGGGTTGTCTCCCATAAGCGCTTTTCTTTAACGCCTTTCAGCTAGGCGCAGAAAGTGAACATCAAGTATTTCCAAGAGAAGAAGCATCAAACTCATAAATATGTTTACTCTTTTTACCTTTAGGCCTACTCTTGGGTTTAGGGAATGTATGTCCAACTTGTGGAGAAGTGGTGCACTTAAGATTACCTTTCCCCATGTCTATTATTGCTCCAACAAGTTTGAGTATAGATCTCCCAAGTGTAATTTGTCCGGTTCCTGCACATTCAATAACAAGGTAATCAGTGGACACCGTTCTTCCCAAGAATTTTGTAAACACTCCTTCAGCTGTTCCAATGGGTGAAATGAAGGTATTATTGGTAAGAAATATCTTTTCTCCACATTCAGCAAGTCCCCAAAGATTCAAAGACTCATAAATGGTTTTAGGCATAAGGCAAAACTCAGACATAGTATCACAATGAGCATGAAAAATCCTATCTCCAATAACAACCTTTATTATAGGAACCCACATGGATGATTTAAAGTTTACAGGAACATGGTCATAATATTCGCGAATCTGATTATACCCTTCCTTTAGGTGAGATATGTCTGTCTCAAGAGTGTTTAATCTAGCATAAATGCTTTTAAGAGATGAATCATCAGTTGAACTAGCAACCAGCTTTTTTATGGCATTAAAAGCTTGATCCCCATCACAATGAAGGAAATCTCCCCCAACAATAGCATCTAAAGCATATCTATGACAGAGAACAAGACCAAAGTAGAAATTTTTAAGCAGCAAACTCATGGTCATCTGAGGTTCGGTTTGACTATAGGAGTCAAAAATTCTTTCCCATGCTTCTTTAAAACTCTCTTCACCCCCTTGTTTAAAAGTAAAGATTAGATCATCAGGGGACATGGTAACAGGCATAACACTAGACATGAGAAGAACGAAATAAAACAAGTAACTAATTTTTTTGGGTTTTTGATATAGGAAAGCAACAAGATAAATTCTACACTAATTTTTTTGTGTTTTTGATATAAGAAAGCAAAACAAGACAAAGCAATAATAATAAGCAAGACTAAAACAAAGTAAAGAGATTGGAACTGAGAGACTCCCCTTGCAGAAGCTTCTCTACTCCCCGGCAACGGCGCCAGAAAGAGCTGTTGACGGAGGAGTGAGAAGTTTGGTACTTCGAGAAGCTTCTTACTGAGCACTCTTAACTCCCCGGCAACGGCGCCAGAAAAAGAGCTTGATAGCGCGAGAGGTGTTAATCAATCACGCTTCGTTGGGCACCCCAAGAGGAAGGTTTGAGGAGCACAGCAGCAAGTTTTCCCTCAGTTAGAAACCAAGGTTATCGAACCAGTAGGAGTGAGAAATGCTTCAGAAGGTTGTCCACAACTGCAATGGCGCCAGAAAAAGAGCTGTTGCAGGGGAGACAGTGGAACCTGCAGAACACAATCAAACTACTTTGCCCCAACGAAGCAGTGAGGTTGTCAATCTCACCGGCCTTGCTGAATACAAAGGATTAAATGTATGTGTGGAAGGAAGCTTGTTTGCAGTAAATGAAAGCAGTAGAGCAGTTGATTTAATTGCAGATGTAAAAGAATAGACCGGGGTCCACAGTTCACTAGTGGTGTCTTCTCCATAAATAAAATACTACACATACTGGGTAACAAATTACAGCTGGGCAATTGACAGAATAGAGAATGCATGACAATGCATGAACATTGCATAATACAGAGGATGATGATGTCTATATGAGATGCTTTGGGCATTACGACAAAATACATAGATAGCTGTTCCAAGCATACACCTATGCCTAAATAGTCCACCTTTGAGATAACATACCGTAAAATCTCTCCAGTATTAAGTTGCAAGCAACAGACAATTGCATGAAGAACTGTGCATAAAGTTTACTCCCTAGTAGCAACGGCACTCCCCCGTCCTTATATGTTTCTGTCACTCAAGCCAAGGCACACAGGGACCGAACCCACTATCTAGCATAAATACTCCCTCTTGGAGATACAAGCAACTACTTGATCAAGGCAATTACAAGTACCGGAAAGCATGCAAGATCACAAATAACATAGACATGATAATATCAATAATCAACATCACAAGGTACTTCTCTATTCATCGGATCCCAGCAAACACAACATGTAGCATTACAATAAGATGATCTTGATCATGATAGGCAGCTCACAAGATCTAAACATGATAGCACAAGAGGAGAAGACTACCATCTAGCTACTGCATGGACCCGTAGTCCAAGGATGAACTACTCACACATCTGTCCGGAGGCGGGCATGGTGGTGTAGAGCCCTCCGGCGATGATTCCCCTCTCCGGCAGGGTGCCGGGGAGAGCTTCAGAACCCTCCCGAACTAGGGTTGACGACGGCGGCGGCGACGGATGTTTTTCTGGAATTTTGATCGGGTACTTAGGGTTTTCTCGTCGGGGGGATTATATAGGCGAAAGGGCGGCGTCGGTGGAGGCCCGAGGGGGCCACACCACCTGGTGGCGCGGCAGACAGGTGGGCCGCGCCACCCTAGGGTGTGGTCGCCCTCTGGTGCGTCTTCGGCTCCCCTTTGGACTCCGTGTGCGTGACGAAATTATAAGATCCTGGGTTTTTGTCCCGTCCGATTCCGAGAATATTTCCTTAAGTACTTTTCTGAAACGGAAAAACAGCAGAAAACAGGAACTGGCACTGGGGCATCTTGTTAATATGTTAGTTCCAAAAATGCATAAAAATGCTATAAGATGTAAACAAAACATGTAGCAAAAGGTATGAAAACAAACATGGATCATAAGAAATTATAGATACGTCGGAAACGTATCAGGCACTGCCGTGGGCAGCGCTTCGGCGGGGAGGTTATCGACGACGCGTGATGCGTTACGGAGGTGGAGGAGGCAAGAAGAAAGGGAAAGGGGGAAAACTTACCGCGGCGGCGAAGGTCGAGGTGCTACGGCGGTAGCATCGGCGCACAAGGAGCGTTGCGGCGGCAAAGAGCTCCGCACGGTGGCAATGGAGAATGCAGAGGAGATGTGAATGCGAGGGGGGAAATTTACCTCCTCCCTACTAATTAACGGCGAGGGGAGATCATGCGCCCTGGATCCGCTACGCACGATCTCCGTAACCGGCGGGGGAAATTGCCCCACGATCAGCCGCATGATTAGCCATAGGAGGTCAACCGCCCGGTGTGGCGCAGTTAATCATTCGGGACGCGAGGCGACGCGCGGGCGGCGCAGTCAGGGCACTCGAGTGCCTGTGCGGACGTAACTACGGGTGGGACCCGTGTGACACGTGTGGCATGCGTGCTATGGTCACGTCCATCCGTGCACGGGAACCCATGCGCCTCGCAGAGATGCTCTGCCACGTACGTTGACCAGAGACTCGGAGGAGACGAGGAGTTCTTCCGTATGTCGGAGCAATACCGACCTAGAGTTGGATATCAGGTCTGGATGGCAATCAATTTGCGACATATAAGCTGAGCCGGCATATGATATGTCGGTGATCTTTTAACTTCTTGTTGTTGGGTAAACCTTCTGTGGCCCTTCATCCGAGGCTGCAGGACCGCGCCAGCTTCGGGGACTAATGTCGGGGGGCGACCCCCGGATAGGGTCAAGGTAAGGAATTAAGTGTAGCCCCGGAGTTGACCGGGTTAGTGTTGACCGACATAATGTGGACCGGCATGGTCGAGATAGCCATGCTGGCATAAACCGACATATCAGGACCGACATACATAAGGTATGTCGGATTATCCTCACGGTTCCTCATATGTGCAGGGGAGGGCAAACCGAGTCAAGACTATCTGGCATGGTTATGCCGGATAAAGAGGACGCGCCTTATTCCGGTTGAGGGTCAAGGCATGTGTCCCATCCCTTCAATCACGGAGCAGGGTATGGCGTCACGCAGCAAGTACGATGTGATATGTCTCCACCTTACCACTGACCAGGGCGGTACGGGAGAGCAGTGCATAGGCATGGAGGGAGTTTCCTGTCTAGGACAGAGGAGACATGGCGACCAGGGGCTGACGCCGGCCAGGGATGGCCATAGTAGTTTGTGTCACACTGTAACCTGGGCACCATTATATAAGGTGCCCGAGGCCCTCGTAGGGAGAGGAGGTTGGACTGCGGATTGATAGAGTTTGGACGAGAGAGAGAGAGAGAAAAGAGAGAGGAACCCTAGAGACAAGGAGAGGATGAGCTTCTTCTGCTAGCCTGAGTTATCTTAGTTCTAGACATACAGCTCGAGGAGCACCTCTGTAACCCGGGTTGTGATCCATATACAGACAGACAGGCAGGAGTAGGGGTTTTACCTCCTCACAAGGGCCCTGAACCTGGGTAAATCACGTGTGTGTTTGTGCCTTCCGTGTGCGTAATTCTACACACCATCCCTCCCCAGTTCCACCAGCGTCCATCGGCCCCAACTCAAGCCATCCTATGGCATCTGTCTGTTCACCATGACGACAACTCGCACATCTAAAGTCTTTTGGAAGAGTCCGTCCAAGGCAAGGGATTTCGTCAACAAGGAAAGTGGAAGGAACGAGGGTGGCCAAAGGGTTCGTTCTTGCTACAATTGTCAAGATAAATATCACTTTGTGGCCGAATGTCCGTTTGAGAATCGGGAACATCATGGAGGGAAGCTTGTTCGAAAGGACAAGTCAAAGGACACCCATAATAAACCTTTCTTCAAGAAGAATGCCATCAACAAGAAGCCTTCGAGAATTGTATTGGTTGCACAAGAAGAGTACTCATCCGGGGAAGAAGAAAACCCCACAAGTGAAGTTGCCGCCATAGCCATAGCATCTTCATCATCTCCTTCCCTCTTTGAATCCCCCAATGAGAATGTCTCCAACTCCTCCGCAAGATGCCTCATGGCCAAGACCGACGAGGTATCATCTCCCTCATCTCCTAAGGCTATGAGTAATATGGATGATGCTACTAGTCTTAAAATTAAAGAGGAAATAGTTGCCTTTGATCATTTTATAACTAACATGCAAGGTGAAACCAAGAAGCATGTTGAGGCTCTTATGAGTCAATATGGTGAAGCTCAATAGATGCTTGAGATCAAGGGTAAGATTGAAAGAGAGGATGCTATGGAAATTGCATCCTTAAAAGACAATCTCGAAGAAGAGCATGAGCTTAGGGTTTCTCTTGAGAAACAAGTAGAATCTATAGAAGAATCAAATGATTTAATTGTTGCTAAACTCATTAAAGAACATGACCATGCAATTGCTAAATACAAGGCATGTAAGAAAGAAAAGGTCGAGCTCGGTATTGGTCATTCTAGACTAACCGAGGAGCTAGAGAAACTTTCCAAGGCTCACAAGGCATTGGAGAGTGAACACTCTACCCTCACTAAGTCGTATGAACAACTTCAAGCTCAACCGCCTAAAAATTATGTGCCTAGTTCCTCCACTCCCATTACTTGTGATCATGCAAATATCATTGAGGAAAATGCTAGGTTGAAGATCAATCTTGCCATGGCCATCTCCCTAGGTAAGAAACCTTTTGTTACTTCACAAAAGGGGAGAGTTGGTCTTGGGTTTGTTGAGGAGGAAAAGAAGAAGGAGAACTTCATGAAGGATGCTAGATCACCTCAAGCAAAGAAGATCCCTCAAGCCAAGAAGGTCAACATTGCTAGTTGTGGTGTCACAAGTGGCAAAACCACTAGTGACGACTTTGCGGGAAAATCTAACCCCCACTACATTTTATATGTTGATTATGGGGATATCTATGCTAAGTTTGTTGGTCCTATAAATGTGCCTATTGCTCGTTCTATTAGGGTTCCTAAGACCCTTGTTGCTAAAAAAAGAGGACCCATTGCAAAATGGGGACCTAAATCAAAGCAATGATTTCTTGTAGGACTATGCTTCCGGTGGGTCAAAATGGGTGCTTGATAGTGGTTGCACAAAGCATATGACCGGAAGCAAGGAGATAATGACGGAGTTGAGACCAAATCTAAATCAAGCAACCGTCACTTAAGGAGATCGATCAAAATATGAGGTATTGGGTTTTGGCAAGGTGGTAATCGCTAGGGATATCACCCTAGTGAATGTCATGCTTGTCAAAAACCTTGGTTGTAATTTACTTTCCGTTCGTGCACTTAATAAGATGGGTTTCGCCGTCTTTCTTGATATTGATGTTGTGGTACTGTTGTGGAGAAAGACTCTAAAGGTCGCTTTCGTTGGGTACGTCGAGGATGATTTGTTTGTGGTTGACTTTTCCGGGAAAACCACTTCAAATTCGATGTGCCTATTCAGAAAGGCCGACAAGGGTTGGTTATGGCATCGCCGCCTAGCCCATGTCAACATGAGAACTTTGCAAAGTCTTCACAAGGGTGGCCACATTCTAGGACTAAAAGAAGATGTCTCTTTTGCCAAAGATCGTGTTTGTAGGGCTTGTGCTGAAGGCAAGATGCATGATTCTCCCCATCCTTCCAAGACTATTATTTCATCCAAGAGGATCTTGGAGCTCCTCCATGTGGATCTTTTTGGTGCCGTTCCCGAAGCAAGTCTAGGTGGGAAGAAGTATTGTTTGGTGATTGTTGATGACTATTCAAGATTCACTTGGGTTTATTTCTTCAAGTCGAAGAGTGAGACCCAACAAACCTTCATCGACTTCTCCATTGAAATACAACGTCAACACAATGTCCCCATATTGGCAATTAGAAGTGACAATGGCTCCGAGTTCAAGAACTACACCCTCAATGAGTTTCTTAGTCAAGAGGGTATTCGTCACCAATATACCGCAACTTATACCCCTAAAAAAAATGGTGTAGCCGAGAGGAAGAACCGGACTCTTATGGATATAGCAAGGTTAATGTTAGCGGAGGCTATATCCACGGCATGTCACTCATCGAACCGGCTCTATTTCCGCAAAGGGTTGAACAAAACCCCTATGAGATGCTCACCGGCAACAAACCTAACATCTCCTACTTCCGTGTTTTCGGTTGTAAGTGTTTCTATTTGATCAAAGGTTGTCGCTTAACTAAATTCGAATCTAAATCACTAGAGGGTATTTTTGTTGGTTACGGTGCCATCCCACACTTATAGAGTCTATGATATAGCCTCACAGCGTATCATAGAATCTTGTAGTGTGGTGTTCGAAGAAAATGACGGCCCCCAAGTGGCGCAATTTCATGTTTTCGATGTAGATGATGTAATTCCTCGAGAAGCCATAAGAAGAATGGGTGTGGGATTTTTCCGCCCCGTTGAGGAACCCCTTGGGGTGGATTGAGAAGGACAATGCTCTACTCAAGTGGATCCTTCATCTTCATCAGATTTACAAGCAACTGCTGCTGGAGCTAATAATGCACCTGACCAAATACAAGCACAAGACCCTCAACATTCAGATCAGCCTCTTGTCGCCAGGCCGGAGACTCCGGCCATCATGACCGGAGATTCCGGTGGGCCGGAGATTCCGGTGCCCTAGGCCGGAGACTCCAGTCTACTTCAAGCTGAAGGGAGTTCTGCTCAGGATCTTGGTCCTTCCAATTCTTCCAATAATGATGATATGCTTTTTGAGGACCAAGGTCAGCTCACCGGTCAATACGGGGACTCAAATGATCAAGATGATCAAGTGATACCTCCAAGGTGCAATGAGGATATCGAAGCCCGTCATCGAGCTAGAGTTGCAAGAACCATGGAACTTCGTGAACATACTCTTGAGAAGGTTATAGGTGATGTGAGAGGCAAAGTTTCCACCCGGAAGCAATTGGCAAACTTTAGTGATCATCAAGCTCATATTTCCATGGTGGAACCAAATAAAGTGTCTGAAGCTCTTGAAGATCCGGATTGGTTGGATGCCATGCATGAAGAGCTCAACAATTTCGAGCGCAATAAAGTTTGGGAGTTGGTGTTCGTTAAGCAACCTCCGGGTTTCGAGGACCTCAACTTCCCTAACCATGTCTACAAGCTTGATAAGGCGCTCTATGGACTTAAAGAAGCCCCACGTGCGTGGTATGAGCACCTTAGAGAGTTATTGTTAGACCGTGGATTTGAAGTTGGGCAAATTGATCCCACTCTTTTTACTAAGAGGGTTAAAGGGGAGCTTTTCGTATGCCAACTATATGTTGATGATATTATCTTTGGCTCATCTAACAAAGCTTTTAATGATGATTTTTCAAAGCTTATGACCGATAGGTTTGAGATGTCCATGATGGGTGAGTTGAAGTTCTTCCTTGGATTTGAGATCAAGCAATTGATAGGAGGGACTTTTATTAGCCAAGCAAAGTATATTCAAGACATGCTCAAGAGGTTTAATATGGCTGATGCTAAGGAGAAGAAGACTCCTATGGATACCAAATGCCATCTACAACTTAACCCAAAGGGTATAGATGTGGATCAAAAGCTCTACCGCTCCATGATAGGTTCGTTGCTTTACCTTTGTGCATCTGGACCCGATATTGTGTTGAGTGTAGGTGTGTGTGCAAGGTATCAAGCGGCTCCTAAGGAAAGCCACATGTTGGCGGTCAAAAGAATCCTACGATATTTGGTTCATACCCCAAGGTTTGGTTTGTGGTACCCAAGGGATTCATCTTTCACTCTTAGTGGGTACACGGACTCGGATTGGGCCGGTGATCAAGATGATAGGAAATCAACTTCCGGGGCTTGCCAATTTCTTGGCAGGTCTTTGGTGAGTTGGTCTTCTAAGAAGCAAAATTGTATATCTCTCTCCACCGCCGAAGCTGAGTATGTGGCCGCCGCTGGTGCTTGCACTCAATTGTTATGGATGAGGCAAACTTTAAAGGAATACGGTGTCACTTGTGACAAAGTGGCTCTTTTGTGTGACAATGAGAGTGCTATCAAGATCGCCTACAACCCGGTGCAACATTCAAGAACCAAGCATATTGAGATCCGTCATCACTTCATTCGGGATCATGTTGCCCATGGAGATATTGAGCTAGCATATGTGCCAACCAAAGACCAACTTGCCGATATATTCACGAAGCCACTTGATGAAGCAAGGTTCACTTATTTGAGGAATGAGCTTAATATCGTGGATTCAAGGAGCTTGTCTTGACCATCTTGCATTCACACCTATAGTTTCAACTTCTATCTTGGTTTAGGTGTAGGCATGAATTTAGGGGGAGTGTTGTCCTAATAAATTGGGCTCTCTCTCCCCCCAATATGCCTAAAGTAAAAATTCATTTGTCTCTATTTTCAATTCATGAATTGTGAGCTTAAATGACGAGTGTTGGTTATGGACCCAAGATATATCTTCGCGGTGTCATGCCATAAACTCTTACATGGTGGCCTAGGCCACCGACCTCTTCCTTATGAAGAGTTGGTTCTTTTGGTGTCTTATTGGTTTTTATTGCAAATCTCTTGTTCTTATGGGAAACTCACTCAATCTTGGCATTTATTGAATTTGGTTCTTGCAAGTTGAGTGTGAAGTACCATCCCAGTTTGTGAAATCTATCCTAAGCCCCATCTTGCCCCAAAACTTGCTCCTCTTGCCACATACATGTCCAACACCCTATCTTGCATTTCTGAGCAGTGGGGGCCGGAGATTCCGGTGTGTAACACCGGAGACTCCGGTCTGACCTAAGTCTCTGCCCTAAGCCACGGAGACTTCGGTGTGCTTAGGCCGGAGACTCCGGTCTCAGCAGTTTTCGCAGGGATCTAAAGGGGATCGGGGTGGGGGGTTGAATCACAACTCCCTCTCCACCCCGACCCCAAAACCGCCCCTGCCGCCGCCCACCGCCTGGAGGTGCTCTCCGGCCGGCCCCTGCTGTCGGAATCCGCCGTGCCACCGGCCCCCTACACCTCTCCAACGCTGGAGACTCTCCTCTCCCTCGTTGGTCTCCACCATGAAGGGCAATGTACTTTTCTCTCTCCCTCCCTAGGTTTCTCCCTAGATTGATGGATTGAGGGCTGTACTCTTGCTTCTTTTGGTGTAGAATCCATTTGCTGGCACTCTTTCATCTCGATGCAACAATTTTAGAGTCTTTAGCAACAATTTTTGACCTAACCCTAGCTTTCCAGTCTCAGGGCTAGAGACTCCGGTCTGTCCCAGACCGTAGACTCTGGTGTGTCCGGAATCTACGGTCCCTGAGACTGGAAACTCCGGTGTAGATCAACTTTTGGTGCTTTCGACTCTCCAATTGATGCATTTTTTTCTTCCCCTAGACATGTATGCTTATCCCCATGCTATCCTCTATCTTCTTTTTTCACTAATAACAGGAGGTACAAGTCCGCCGCTCACAACCCCAATCATCCATCCCGGAAAGAAAAAAAGGGGCTCTCGGGCCTATTTGGATGTGACAGAGGATGGCCGTCGGGTTCAGCGTGACAGAGGTGCTGCTGCTAGAGAGGTTGCACAGAAAAAGGTTGAAATTGCATTTCTTGAAAAAGAGAGGGCTAAGAAGGCACGGTATGAGAACCTTTCCTCAGTGCGTGCCTTGGGCAAGATAGATTTTCGGTGTATGAGGGAGCAGCCGTTCTTTGACATGCCTCAAGACTCCAACAATCCGCTCTTTTGGAGGAATGAACAAGAACTTGTGATGATAGAGATATATGCAAAGTTGTCCACCAACAAGGCCGTTTGTGAGCAAAAAGTGCTCGATCTCACCTCCTTAAGTACTAAGCCGTACTTTCAAGAGGCCGTATGGATTGCAAGGAAGCTTGGGCTTGAGAAGCTCGTGTCTGTTTGAACAACACTTTGATATCAAGCTTGTGCATCAATTCTTTGCCACCGTTTAGTTTGGGAAGAATGCCGATGTCACTTTGACATGGATGACCGGGCCTATCCGGTGCGAGTCCTCTATGACACGCTTTGGTGAGTTGCTTGGGTATGAATTTTGCAATGGTGAGGAGTCCAAAGGAAGGATCATGCATGTGGAGGGCCTTCACTATGAGAAGGGGCGGTTGGCTCCCCTTTATTTCAACAAGGCCTCCGTTGGTACAAACAAGGACTTGCTACCCACCTTCAACATCCTTCTTCGCATGTTTCGTGTCAATATTGCACCTCAAGCCGGAAATTTAGATGCTATTCGTGGTGGGTTGGTAAATCTTCTTCGCCAATCCTATGATGTTCTCAATGCCGGTGTGAATTGCCAAGGGTTTGAAATTGATGTCATGGATTTCATCAAGTGTGAGCTTCATTGGGCCGTCCATGAGAAGAAGACTCCTATTTATGCACCGTATGTCATGAAGCTAATTCTTGACCAAGTCCCTTCTCTCAATCAAGAGCATTTTACTTTGCACAATACCGGCACTCTTCAAATTCTCAAGCATGACAAGCCTTCTTCCTCAAATGCTCCTTCTCGCGTCCCGTTTGCTTATAGTGATGAAGAAGAAGAGGATGTGGCACCCATACCGAGGAGAAGTAAGAATTCCGACCCTCCCTCATGGATTAGCAAGGGCAAGGAGAATGTGGCCAAGGAGATGAATAAGCTCTCTTGGTTCGAAAAGGTGATGATTCGCATGAATGTGTGCCTTCACAAGGAAAACCACCAAGCCTACAAGGAAAGGAAGTTGATTATCTCTAATCAACACAAGTTGTACAAGGAGTTGGAGAAGAAGAGGAACAAGACTCCTCCTCCATTTGTTGAATACAATCCACCTGAGGAATCATCCGGGAGTGAGAAGACCGTGAGCTATGACCGGTGGCATACCAAGCAGTTCCCGTGGGCTGATTTTGACTTTGAGGATGTGTCTTCTATGCCTTCTTCCTCGCGCAACACCGGCAAGGCTCCTATGGGAGCGAGAGAGATTGAAGAGGATGATGATGACAAGGCTAGTGGTTCGGAGTATGACGATGATGATGATGATGATGATGATGATGATGGAGATGCCACCGAGTTGGACTCCGAGTGATTTTTATGGGTCTCGCTAGCATCGCCTTTCTTTCTCTTTGGTGTCTCGATGCCAAAGGGGGAGAAATGTTCTAGTAGGTTATTCGTGGGATTTGCATGGGTCGGGCACAAGCATTTGCTTTTACCATTCCTTGAGAGCTTGTGTCCTTTTATCTTTCGCTTGTTGAACCTTATGTGATATGTGTGTTGAACTTTATTTGCTACCTCTATGTGAAATGTAGATCTTGGTGTCTTTATTATTTATTGAGGAGACATGGTGTCGGATATTATCTATGGTTGAGTTATTTGTGAGGTGAGATATGCATTGGAATCAACATTTTATCATCATGCACAAGGTATGATTGTTAACACAAATCTCAACCCTTATAATGTCATATCTCTTTGTTTTGCAAATGAAGTTATTATATATATATATATATATATATATATATATCATGTCATATTCCTTTGTGGTATCCTCTTCCTATATGTGTGTTTCCCTTTATTTGCAACTTGTTGATATGCACACATTTAGGGGGAGGTGATGTTTTTTTACATGATATGATCTATTTGTTTGCAAATCCTAGTGTTGTCATCTAACACCAAAAAGGGGGAGATTGAAAGAGCATTTCCTAAACCCTATTGGTTTTGTGTGTTAGTTAACAACACTAGTGATCATCTAATGTGTTGCTAAGTGCTGCAGGCTTATTGACATATTTTTACGCTGAGCATCAACCACCAAAAAGGAAGAATTGGCAGAGTTATTTTGTTGCAGGTCATTCCCAGGTCGGAGTCTCCGGTCTGCATGGGCCGGAGTCTCTGGTCCCTGGGTTTTTCCTGCCTTTCGCAAAGTTGTGGTGCGGTACTGGATAGTACCCTGGAGGGTCACCGGAGGGTGTCCGAAGTCTCCGGGAGGCCGGAGTTTCCGGCCCTTGGTGACCGGAGTCTCCGGTCCTGTACGCTTCTTCGACAAAGTCTCCGCGGGTGTGCGGAGTCTCCGGCCACACCGGAGTTTCCGGTCCCCCCGATCGGAGTCTCCGGTCTTCCTCAAGTATGCAAAGTGTGGTGCGGTGCTGGTGTCCTGTCCGGAGGGACCCCGGAAGGAGTCTGGAGTCTCCGACCTACACCGGAGTCTCCGTCCCACTAACACCAGAGTCTCCGGTCCAATTGGAGTCCAACGGGCAGATTTCTCAGAGTGGTATAAATACCCCTCCACCTACCTCCAGCCAGCTAGCTCGTCCAGCATTTAAGAACCCTAACTTTCAAGAGCTCAAAATCGATAGATCTCCCAATTCCTCCATCCAAACTCGTTGATCTTTGGAGGATTGAAGGAGAAGACCCGGATCTACATCTTCACCAAGCTGTTCTTCATTTCCCCCTCATTCACTTGAGGATTTTCGTTTCTAGGGTTAGCATTGTGTTACCCTATAATTCTTGTGCTTACTACTTGTTGTAATTGTGTCAGATGTGTTGATTTGGGAGCCCCCAATTAAGTTGTGGGTGTGTGCCCCAAAAACGTTGTAAGGGCTCCGGATTCCGCCTTGAAGGATTCCGATAGTGGAAGGTAAACCAAACCCTCGGGTGCAGTTAATCGAAGAATAGGGTGAGGCCTTTGTGGCATCTTGAGTAGGACTCTTGTGGCAATCTCACACCCCTCCAACGAGACGTACTCCCTTAACAAGGAGGAACTCGGGAATACATCCTTGTCTCCGCGTGCTTCTACTTTCGGTTATCTCTTTCCCTTAGTTGTCTTTACTTGTATCGTTTTAATTGCCTAGTTGCATTAGCTTGCTCTTCATATAGGTAAATTCACCGTAGTTGCATATCTAGAGAATTTACCTTTGTGTGAAGCCTAAACTCGAAAAAGTATTAAAAATTGGTGTAGCACCTATTCACCCCCCCTCTAGGTGCCCATACGATCCTTTCACCTTACCACCTCTTGCAACACAACATCACATGGAAAATCACCACATCAACACATGTAACTTAGTAACATCACTTAATTGTTTAAAACATCTTCATACTTGAATAACCCGACACTTGCATACTTAAGCAGGATATTTATGGTTTGCACCATGAATATCAGGGACTCACACCCCTGACCAAAATAAAGTTTAGATCATATCAACAGGCCCTGCCCCTACACAACACTAAACATTAGGGCTCTTCGACGCCTTATCAAAATGCACCTTTCCTATATCTAAATCAAATGGTCACTAATCTTCTACACATATATACTAATCTCGTTGGATCTTTTAGTCTAGCTATGGTGAGGACAGTGGTATGACTCTGTGGAGGTGTCATTCTTAAAGATCGTTAACTTGAACCCTATGGCATCAAGCTTGAACACCAAGACGTCATAGATAGGGCCTGCATTGTGCCATGAACATCAGGGGCTCACACCCCTAACCAAAATACATAGGGGTCTTCTACCCTTGATCAAAATGCACCTTCCCTACATCTACATCAGTTCATCACTAATATTCTACACACATATATACTAACCAAGCTACAACTCGCCGGCTAGACCTGGTGAGGACAGTTGTAGGGCTTCTCCATGGAGGTATTGTTCTTGAAGATCGTCAGCTTGAATCCCCTACCATCAAGTTTGAACACCACAACGTCGTTGTACTCTAGGTCTTACTTGAGGAAGAAGTTCTTATAGTTACTCGCCAGTACAACCTTGTCAGTTCGGTGCTTGGCCACCTGCACCCATTAATCACATCATCGATAGATGGACACTACAATGCAACACACAAGAGGGGACTCGAGGTAGTCCTTCAATGACTGCTGAAAAGCCTTAGGGGCTAGGACATGTGGGTACAACCTTCTTGTGTACCACACGCAAGTGAGTAGCCGATATATCTGCATTGTAAACTGCAAATTTTCTATCCACCCATCCATTTTTTTTTCATTCTCCATATTGCATTGGTCAATCTTTTGAACCAATTTTCCGATTTGTAATCTGTTTTGATATTTGAGTTCCTGGTGACGAGATCTTCGAAACAAGATCAATATTGGACACATTTCAGAAAAAATAATAAAAAAATGACTCTGAAATTGTATTGAAACTAAAATGAAAATTTTAATAGAAGTAATTTATCGTATTTAACATGTTTCATTTTTATTTGACATATGTTCGAGTATAATAGAGGTTTCATGCATATTTCATTAAAGTTTTTATGACACCCCATATATTTTATCAAGATTTCGCACATAGAAAGATTTCGTCATGTTTTAAGCACAACTTTTTACAGATCTATTGAAAATTCTATTGTCTATTTTTCAAATTTATCTTGAGATTTTTTGGAATAATGAATTGCATAAAAAATCATGATAAAACAGTATCACTGCAAATTTGTTGATGAAAATACAACGTATTTTATAGTAAAAAGATATTTATAAAATTTATGGAACAATTACTAAATTGTTTTTTGTAGAGAACCAACAAATAAATATTTCTGAGTTTATTAATAAATTATTTTCTAGACAAAATATAACATATATATACGAGTTAGAATGCACAGTTCTCCAGGTATTTGGATACGAGTATAAGTGGCAGCTCCTGATTGGCTCGGTGCATGTCCGGTACGGATACGAGCCGTTAGAAATGTTTTTTCGTTGCTCAGCCGTCAGTCCCCATCAGATGGGGCCCATCTGTTCCCAGCAGTGACCCTCTGCCCCAAACCCTAGCTTGATCGGTGTCGAAGAGTCTTTGGCGGCGGCGGAACCAGAGGCTGCAGCAGCGCCGGCCGCGGCCGCGGAATAGGTCGAGAGTCATCGGGAGAAGACGCAGATGGCGTTGTCTCGAAAGGAGCTCGCGAAACGCAAGCAGAAGTACACGGAATTCTGGGTTTCCGTCGTCTGCTCGACCATGTCGTTCTGCATGACTGCCGGGCTCTTTTCTCGCCGCCTTTCTCCTCCGCGGCAAGAACCCCACCATGGCTCGAGCGTCCGTCGACAGCGCGCACATGTGGTTTCTTCTCTTCGTACTGAATACCCCTCGTCATATACGGGTATTCGGCTTCTCCGTCCCCGAGAAGCCAAACAGATAGCTAAAGGATAGCAAATCTTCCGCTCGTCTTCCGTGAAGGTGAAGGATGTACTCATATGTCTATCTGCGATCTGTCGATAGTGCTGTCTAACAGATCTGTCAACACTAGCATCCGACTTAATTTATCTGTTTTAATGTTTTTTTGGAGAGATACTCCCTTGATGCCACCAATTAACTAGCCTTTTGCTTTAATTTTTTCGTGGCATGATTACTCTCGGCTTATCAGCTCGTAATTACATCCTTCTATCTCTTGCAAATGATCCAACTAAGTACCTACTAACTACAGTCTGTTCATCGTGGCGGAGTTGGAGCCGGTCAACAATTTTTTTCCTCAATCTAGTCTAGCCTGAAGAACCTAGGTCACAACAACTTAAGTATGCAGTTCTGGATGCCCTGATTTATGCAGCAGCAGTGGCCAAGGTCGGCAAACATAGCTTCAGTGTCTGCACGTGTTACTGAAATTTCCATGAGAAACTATTTACTGAAACAAAATCTTGGCTAAGCTAGTACTCGTCCCTCGGCCCTTATTTCCACTTGTCTTGAAGAACTTTGCATTATACCTACGTAGGTTGGACATCCGGCTGGATGCAGTTCACATTTGAAATCGTGGTGCGGTTACTGCATTTCCCTAAGGCTGCTTGGGAGACTGTGTTCTGTCATTTTCGTGCGGCAATTTTCTGTGCTTATTTCCCATCAATTTTTACATCAATGGCTCTCTGCTGGGGGTATGGGTTATTTCATACTCTTCTGTTGTGGCATGAGTTCTTGCCATCTTAATGTGTAAGCCTTTTTTTTTGGTGTAGCCACGGTGATCTCACTTTCACATTGCATGAAAGAAATAACAACCTCATCTACCACAGTTCAGCTGTTACCCTGGTATATGCAGCGGCAATGGCCAAGGTCGGCGAACATAGCTTCAGTGTCTTCATGTGTTACAGAAATTCCCAAGACAAACTATTTACTGAAACAAATCTCAGCAAAGCTAATACTCGTCACCACTTGTCTTGAAGAACTTTACATTATAATACTGTAAGTATCTAGGCTGGTCACCCGGCTAGACGGCAATCACAATGAAACCGTGTGGGGTTACTACAACAACAAACAAAAAAGGAGTAGGAAACTGATTGGTCGAGACCTAGGAAACTGATCGGCCGAGAAGATTTCAAAATGCGCGTTCCGAACCGGTAGGGGTCTGGAGTCAGGACTGAGGATAACTCGCTCGTGGTTTCCTTGCTTCGCTCGGTCTACAGGTCCGTCCGTGTATTTCTCTCTGCCTCTCTCGTATAGTAATAAAAAGCATCACCGTCGATACGTCTCGCTGGTTCGCTGCCGTACTGTTCGCCGGCGAAAACAAACATCATCATGGGGCGTGACCGCGGCTCATCATCTGCCGGAGAGACACCTCATGGGGCTAAACCAATGTACGTAAAAACCTCAGCTATCCTTCTTTTTCCGGTTCCTCCTATTTGACCAACGAAGTAGATGTAGAGACCTCCTTCGTCGCCATCGCGCTTGCTCGTTGACCCTTGACGCTGCCGCCGCCTACTCCTGCCGTCAGCGGCTGGCTGCCCCCGCATGTCCATCACCATCTAAAACCTCCGGCAGCTAGTGTCCTCTACCTAAACGCTAAGCTCGGTCACCGGCGGGCACCACACCCATCCTTTCCAAAGTGAGGGCCTCGCCTCCGCCAACATCATCCCCATCTCCGGCGAGGTCGATCGCCCGCACCTCATCTTCGTCTCTCGGTCATGGGCGCGTTGTCTCCGACCGTCGGCCGCCACGAAACGTGTCGAGGCAACGCCATCATATAGGAATTTCCTTCTTTTCCCCTGTAATAATAATAAAACAGGCGAAAATCGAAGGGAGCCCTTGGCCCCATCTAAGATGTAATTTGTCCTAAATGACCCTCTGGAGCACGCATCTCCTCCTAACGCCCATCAAAAACTTGTTTTTTCTTCTTATTATCACTCACCCTCGGAAAAGGATGGCAATGAGTATGGTAAATCAATACCATACCCATAATAACCTTATAGCCTGTGTATATAAAATTCTACCCTGACCCATACTCATGGGTATAAAACTTTATCCACACCTATATTTGATCGATATTTTTAGTCACTAGGTAGCTTCGGTTAGATAATATGTACACAATAGTTCAGTGCGCGAACATATGCGTATTCTTCTACTCTCGACTGACTCACCCCGCTAGCCCGTCACGCTCCTATTTGTTACGGACCCGCTAATGCTGAAGAAAAATAACAAAGAGTGGATCTAGAGGGGGATTTGTCGCGGACCCGGTGGACTCCATGCTTAGCGGCGTCATGCGATGGTCGGTGGATCAAGAACTCGTGGACGCACATGCCATGTTAAAATGAGTAGGTTTGGGATATACCCACGATTTGATGGTAGGATACCAGTACTATGCGTAGATACAAAATGTGACCATACCGTATCCATAAATAAAATTGTCATCCTTACACTTCACAGATATGCCAATCGAGTTGGATTCTTTAACAACATAGACATGCCAATCACGTTAACGTTTTTCTAAGAAATTGGCTATTTTCGTACAAACCTTGTCTGGCACGCCACGCTAGGCCGATAACGTCAATGCAATCAACACGCCAACACGATCGGCATTTCCGAGAGGTCCGTAGAAGAAGAAAGAAAGTTTTGCAGGAGACCGTTGGATGAGTTAATTGCTAACAAGAGCCATTTAGGACAAGGGCAATAACCCAGTCCAAGTGTCAACCCAACGTGTCGACGAGGGAGGCAGAGCCGAGACCCGAGCCTCCGTTTCGACAGTGCTTTTAGTGTTGTCGGAGGGCGTGTGGAGGTGTGTCTCTGGCGGATATCGCGGGATCCGGTCAGTGGTTGTCTTCGGTGGATCCGCTTAAATCCAATCATCATTCATCTTCGTTCGTGTGTCTACGGGTTGGATCCTTCTGAACTATGCTTCTTTTCATTGGCGACGGCTGCTGTTCTAGTGCACTGGTCCTGTGGAGTCTTAGCACGACGACTTTCCGACTGTCTACTACAACAAGATTTGCCCGGCTCTGGTGATGGACGGGTGATGACAACGGCGTGCCTTCAGCTCGCTCTAGTGTTTGTAGTCGTCGCTAGGTGGTTTACAGATTTGGATTGTTTTTGGTGTTCTATGTACCGCTTGACTGTTGATAGATAGGAAGTTTCTCAAAAAAAAAAAAAAATCCCCACCCTTCTCCTACTCTTGCTCGCGCCGCAATGGACGGCGAGGTCCAGAAAAACCACGTCCATCTCGACCAGGTTCGCCGCCATCTCTTGGACGAGCGATTGGAGCGCGGTGCCGCCCCAGGCGACCTCGAACCTCGAATCTTGACATATCCGGTGCCTGCTCGAAGAACTCGAGAGGAATCGCTTCCGCCTCGACCACGAGGAGGCGGCCGTCCGCAACCGAGAGCGCAGCCGACATCACAGCCTCAGTGCCAAACTCGGCTCTACACTGCCCTCCTCCACGCGGTCAGATTTCCTATACTCCGCGAGCACGGCCTTTTTTCAGGTTTAAAAGAACATCTTTTTTATGCGCAAACAAATCCAACTTTGACGAGGGTTGCACATGCAACCACCACTTACACGTCTTTTTTTAGTTTGTGATCCATAACTAAATCAATTAAAAAAATGTGAAAAAAGTGTTGTTGGCCTGCCAGGCAATTTTAGGTCCTTGTTTTATTTACAAGCTATATAGTACATGGTTGTAGTGAACTGAATGCTTTAGTCTCAGTAATGGAACCAGGGAGGAATCTCTCCATGTGAATCCAAATAATGGGCCAGAGGACCCCCAATACCGTTGATCCAGCTACCCTAATCTCAGTGACCTAAACCAAATGTTTTACAATAAATAAATTCTTAAGTTTTCTATTTATTAGTATGACAGTGGACGGGTGGAATTTGTTTGCAGTTTAGGTAATTTTGTGGGTAGATCACCACCAAATTGTTATCTTTGCGGCTGAACATTCTAAAGCACGTCATGATACTTCTGTCCAATAATATAACATAAACAACGATTGTTGTGTATTCTAGAATTTTTTCCGTAAGAGTACTAAGACAGGGGACGGGGACGAGAAGGTTGCCACTATTTTGATAGGCACTAGACAAGGTTCTTTCTTCAAATTTAACTTATAAATATATAACGTTTGTAGGTCAACAGGATCTGGAACTCGTGTGCGGCAGAGTGTTCTGTATTCGGCCCGAAGGGGACCTCGAGGCAGGCAAGGACGACGGTAAGTGTCTTGTTATTACGTATGGCTATATCAATTAGGACTTCATTTTGTTTTCGCTATTATTTGCACTACCTTTTTCATGCAAGACACAGAATGCCTACAAGTCTTAATTGTTATTTGTAGTATCTTTTTTTTTGAAAAAACGCAAAAAGGCTTTTGCGTTTCATTATATTGGAAAGATAGAGTTTGTTACATCCTCCTAGGAGGTCAGGTTACAGGCAAAAGGCAAAAGAATCAGTGAAAATCCCATGTCTGGAGTAGTATCTTTGTCATAAAAAACATTGACCAATGATATTGTACATATTCCGATCAGGGTGAAGGAGCATACTGGCGAGGTGGGCAGCAGTGAGCCTGGGCATACAGATACGGATCTGCCCCAGTTCGAGGCCCTGACGCTGAATACCACACCCCCTACACTTGAATCAGCTGATAGGTATATCCATCAACCTACCACCTATGACTCCCATTCCCAAACAGCATTTCATATCATCAACCCCTCAAGTGGATATGAATGTGGGCAAAGCACATCAGCAATTTATGGCCCATCTAGAGGGCAATGATCGTTCCAACACAATCACTAATTAGAGGGCAATGATCGTTTCCATTCAACAATTTTTTTATTGACTAACTGTGAGTTTGAACTGCGATGATTAGGGCTGTGGTGCATGCCGGCGACATGGACAGCTATGCGCCTGATTCTACAAATGCAAAGCAGCCAGCTGTTCGGGAAGGACTGTCCCCAAGGTAAGCACTAGTCAAGCAGGATTGATATGATACACTGATATGTATGACTGTTGATGCCTCCGATTCAGTCACCCCCCACCCCCACCCACCCCTGCCAACAACATCGCAGTAGCGTTTTTATCATAATGTTGCATTCTGAGTAATCTTGTTTGTGTGGTATGATTCAGGTCACAAGAAAGGTGGCAGAGAATAGATCAGTATCTTGCTGAACATACATTTGACGACATGTGGGAGGGCATGGTTGCTATGAAAAATGGATTCTGCAACCCTCCCAAAAAGGTTCCATTCCCCAACAAGAAGTCATTGAAAAAGCTTCCGTTGCCTGATTCACTACAATCTCCGCATGGACTGGATGCTCAATCCTTTCAGACAACAACACAGTAATGATTCCAATATTCCGATTGTAGTTTATCATCTTTGCTTGAATTTTCCATTCATAATCTACTGTTGATTTTTGCTATGATAACATAATCTACTGTCATTCTGTCATCAAGTTTAACTAGGAGTGTGTCAACCAGACTTGGTCGATGACATCACTTGCTGTCTCACTAATCAACATGCTCCACTATTCTGAAATTGATGATTCTTGAGTCTTTTGGCACATTTAGCTTACTAGATTTTTAATATTGAACGACCTAAAATTTAAGGGTTGATTGCTATTTTGTAGTGAAGCACAAATGCTTCATTTAATGCTTAAAAAGTGTATCGTTGGCTAGAAATGGAGGAAGGTGCACTTATGGTCTCTAAACATACATGTTTGTGTCACTTTGCTCCTCCAATATGAAAACTTCACATTTGTGTCTCTTAAGGGAAGGTAGGTCCAAGGCCAATACCAACTAGTTGTTGGCGATAAACTGATAATATAGAAGTTTTGGGTTTATGCAAGATCAAGTTTGAGGGCAACAGGAACAGGGGATTGAGGGGCCTTTAACACGTCCCTGCATAGCAGTAGCTAATCCATTCCCACCGGACTTCATTTCAGAACTTGTGTCATGAAGTAAAACCGAGGAAAACTAGGCTAAAACACTGGTATAGTTATTAGAATATTTAGCTTTATGTTTAACTACATTTATTTGTTTGTTGTCCACATGGTGTCTATTGCATTTTTATTTGCTAAGTAAGGTTGGTCTAAACTTCTGTCAAGTCAGTTACTTAAATTCGTGCACATGGATACACAATTTTCTAGTTTAAGTGCCTCAGATATACCTGTCATAAGAACCTGACTGATACACCTTGCAAGTCCCTATGGTGCACTTTATTCATACAAAAGATACTGTCGATTTTGAGCAGACAGCAACTTTATCTAATTTTATGTAGGTGTGAAGAGTCTACAGCGCAAATAATTGAAAACGGGAAACAATGGATGAAGAAGGAAGTCATGGAGGCTTTTAAGAAGTACATCAAAGAAACAGACAAATTCAGAGTATGTGCGACTTCCTACTGTTGTTTTAGTTTTCTAATTGGATGCAAGTTTCCTTATGATGTGTGTTTTATCTTTTCAGTGCATAGAATTTGAACTAGACGAGCTTCTGCATCAGTGTTTGAGTGTGGAGACATACGAGAAGATCTTCCACCACTATAACTGGATGCAAGTTTCCTTATGATGTGTGTTTTATCTTTTCAGTGCATAGAATTTGAACTAGACGAGCTTCTGCATCAGTGTTTGAGTGTGGAGACATACGAGAAGATCTTCCACCACTATAACTTCACGGTGAAGATGAAGCAAGCTGGTTCAAACAAGTGGTCATCAATTCTATACTTTGCGCAAGTGAAGGAAATGTACGGACGGAAATTCTATTTCTGCTATCCCCTGGATCCATTCGAAGACGGTATATGCCTTTCTGCTCTCTTTTCTTTTTGTCGATTTCCTCCACAGCCAGTGATCAATTTCTAGGCTTGGTCGAAGTAAGGTTTGATGTGCATATCTTGTGTTAGGCATCTGTCACGCATGCAAGAATCAGGGGATGGATGCACTGAGGCACCCTGCTGTTCCTATCGGTTACGAGACTGGCCAGGCTGATACGGGATGTCCCTTCTTTGACGATGACTCTGATGATGATGGTGATCAGATACTAGACGATGACGCGTGGGCACGGGCGTTTAGTAAGGCCTTCTTGGGGGGAGCACCCAATTGAGTACATTTTCTCTAGTAGTGAATTATCTTCACACTGGCTTTCAAACAGAGAAGCAATGACATGTGTAACGAGCTTCAGTTGTGTAAACACCTCCGGTCCCCACTTGCCAGTAGTCGTTGTGCATTGAGAAATGTAGGATTCGAAGTTGTACTTTGATAGTGCATTTCTCCTATCGTGCTATGTTTATAGTTACAAGATCATCACTGATTTGTAGAATTGTGTGATCCTTTTCCTGGGATATTTTCTCGTCGTTGAGGTCGGTCTTCTCGGGATGAAATTCCTTTGGGTCATCAGAGATCTTCTCATATGCATAACGCCGAGCACAATGATGCTACCAAATATCCAAGTGTCATCCTCCCATCCCGAAAGCTTGCCCGCAAGTGGCAGATGGCATGCTAAGAGCATCTCTAGCAGATACCGAATAAGCCCCCGGCCCGGAAAATAACTGCTTTTTTCCGGGTCCGGGGCAAAAAATCAGTCAGACCAGACCCCGCATAAGCCCCCCGGCCCGGAAATTATTTTTCAGAGAGCGGGATATTTCCCCACCCGTGTCCTACTTGTTTCATTTCGGCCGCTCCATTTTCCGCACCCCGGACTGTTGGCGCGAATCCCATCTGCCTGGAAGTTTCACCGCGCGCCCTCACTTTCCTCCCGAGTCGCGACGCATTTCGTGCCCGCGCCGCGCCACCCGCCACCGTGAGCCGCCTCCCCCGCCGCCGCATCTCCTCCCCGCGCCGCGCCGCCCGCCCCCGTGACCCGCATCCCCCGCCGCCGCATCTCATCGCCGCGGCCATGGATCCGGCGCCCGGAGCTCAATCTCGGTCCGGGAGTGGCTGCTGGGGGCGGATCTGAGCAGCGGACACCGGTGTGTGGCTGCTCCGAGCTCGGGAGCGTGTCGAAGGCGATTTGAGGCCGGTTGGAAGCTCCGGCGAGATTGAGATTTTTGTTCGGCCGAATGAGTTGTTGATTGTCTATAAATTGCTCGATTTAGGCTAAATAGTTAAATATTTGCGGTGTAGATGGATTGGAGTTCGTCCTCCTCTGATTCCTCGTCCGGTTCGGATGATTCCGAGATTGAGAAGATCCTCTTTGATGATGATATTGAGCACGTTATCATGGTGCACCTCGTCGAGCAATTTGAGACCGGAGGCAAGAGGAAGAGGCAAGGCTCGAAGGTCGGGCATCTTTGCATTCCCAGGAACCGAGCTCTCGGGAGTGCATTGCTCATGAAGGACTACTTTGCCGAGGTACCGACCTATCCGGCTCACCTCTTCCGTAGGTGCTATCGCATGCGTAGAGAACTATTTGTTCGCCTTGTTGAAGTTTGCGAGCAAAATTGCCGTTACTTCGTTCAACGGAGAAATGACGCCGGTTTGCTTGGTTTTAGTTCATACCAAAAAATACCGGCGGCCATGAGAGTGATAGCATACGGTGTTCCTTCTGATTACACTGGTGAGTATCTTCGCATTGGCGAAGATACCACGATCAAATGTGTGCGATTGTTCGGCAAAACAATCATTTGGGTTTTTGGAGCCGGATATTTTCGGAGTCCTAATGAAGAGGACACGAAGAGGTTGATGGCGGCAAATGAAGCAAGAGGATGGCCGGGCATGCTTGGTAATGTGGATTGCATGCATTGGAGGTGGAAGAATTTCCCGACGGCTTGGCACGAACAATTAACTGGTCATCATCGTGATCCTACTATCGTACTCGAAGCCGTTGCTTCGGAGGATTTGTGAATTTGGCATTGCTTTTTTGGTTTGCCGGGTTCTCTCAATGACATCAATGTGTTGCAAAGATCATATCTATTTGCTAGGCTTGCTAGTGGAGATGCCCCGACTTGCAAATATACTGTTAATGGGCATGACTACACCATGGGCTATTATCTTGCCGAGTGAAGCCCCAAAGGAACCCTAACCGGATCCAAGCCTTTCTTGAGACCTATCGGCCAGATTGAAGGCAGCTCACACACACTCAGCTTCATAAGGATCTAGTCGAGCATCATTGGCAGTTGTATGGAAAGAAGAAGCAGTAGATTCCCATTTATTATTCATTTGATATTGTTGTAATTTAAAACATTATTTCCATTCGGACCATTCGTTATTGTTTTAATTTTCCGGATTTGAAACATTTGTTGTAATGATAATTATATTCAATTTGTATTGTATGATGTTATAAAACTTTTGTTATGTTGAATTTGTGTTGATGTATTATTCCAAAATCAACAATTTGATTAGAAATCAATTTCTAGTACCGGTACCGGTAGGGTGCGCAAAACAGATGCGGTAAACTCGTACTGTATGAGTTTACCGCATCTGTTCTACCCCGCGCCGTGCGCTATCGGAAACAGGTTTTTGGTTCAACCGGATACGTGATATCCGGTATGAGCTTATTCGGGATCTGCTAGAGATGCTTTAACCAGCGGATCTGCAAAGGGGTCGGTGGAGTTAGAGGCAACGAGCATTGTGATGCTGAACAAATCTTTTTGACACTAAAACGAGGTACTTTTTTTTGTTGCCGGACAGCACTAAACTAGGCGAAGAATAAGCATCATACAGTCCTTAAGCTGCTATCCACTATAATAATAAGAAGAAGATAAAAACAGCGAGGTTTGAGAGCATGGGTACTTGAGTGTAATCAGTGTATCACATAAATGAACACAATCATCAGTTTACAAGGGGCATGCCATATTCAGGAAATACCCCAACATCGTGTGCCTGAAAGGACCAATGCATCTCCAGTCACTGTTTCTTAAACTCGACACAAACAGTCCTCGTCCTGAAGAGATCAAAAACAAGAAAGTCTCCAAGAAATTTGCCTAAGCAATGCCAAACTCAGGCCAACACCAAAGAAAAGGTAGGAATGGCTTCGGGTTTTTTTTGTTTTGTTTTCTGTTTCAGACTATAATTCTCTACAGGTTCGCACAGAGCTATATCCTACTTTACCAAACCCATTGTCACCAAACAAGTGGCCAACGCTGTTTTGGAAGTTTAGACGGACCTTCGTCTCTCAAGTTGGAGACTTTGCGAGTTCTGCCCCTGAGCCAATCATCGTAACTGCATGAGAATAAGGCAGATGTATCTTTTGTTCTAAATGGCCCTTAGCAAAACTATCAGTCACTAATGATCCCTCAAAAAACTTTCAACCATCCCAAGACAAACTATTTACTGAATCAAATCTCAGCAAAAGCAACCTAGTTTAGTGAAACTAACTATATAACTGAAACATTATCAGTTTCGAGCTGCATGCTGGTCCGGCCAATTGCTCGGATCAGTCGATCGTTCGACTATAAGAACCACCAAAATCAAAAGAACGTATGGATACAAAAGAAGCCCAGCCTTATCTGTTCCACAATATAAGTCTTTTTAGCAAAACTAGGTTGCTAAAAAGATTTATATTGTGAAACGGAGGGAGTAGATTGCATACAACTTTTTTTTCAACGTGAAGATCACATACTACCTAGGTAGGAGTATCATATACTATCACTGAAAAGCGCTGGAATTGATCACGTAAAAGATGCATATTTCGATCGACAAGTCAGCTAGCCCATGCAGGAATATCACTAGTAGAAAAGGGGGCAACGGTGCGTCCCCATTAGTATCGGTTGTACAAAAACCGGAACTAAAGGGAGCATTAGCGCCGGTTGTATATTTGTACCAGCTAGCCCAACCCTTTAGTACCGGTTGGTATTAACAACCGGTACTAAAGAGCAGCCTTTAGTACCGGTTGGTATTAACAACCGGTACTAAAGGGTTGGAGACCCCGCGACACATGCGGCCGCTGTTGGTGGCCCCACAGCAAGCCCTTTAGTACCGGTTGTGATTACCAACCGGTACTAAAGAGTAGCCTTTAGTACCGGTTGAGTAGCCTTTAGTACCGGTTGGCCTATATTATGCTTCTTCTACCCCGAGCCAGCTCCATTTGAAGCAACTCGACCCAACTCCATTTTTCCTCTCTCCCAAGCTCTAGTTCACCCCATTTTTCTCCAACATTTGTCAAGACTTGTGGCACCCTATACAAGGGTTAGCAACTTCTTCATCTTCTCTTCCGGCATTTCAAGTTTAGCTCATTTTCTTGCAAGTTTAGCTAGGTTGATTTTTGTAGTGCTTGCAAGGTGTTTGATGAAATGCCTAAGTTAGTGATTTCATTTATTTTATATGCATTTTCAGCTCAAATTAAAGTATAATTTGTGGTTTCATATAGTGTCGTCCCGTCCCCTTCCTCACCGCCGTCGATCGCCCGCGCCGCTCCGTCACCGACACCACCTCGGTGAGCCTCTTTTTTATCTTTTATTTTAAAAATGTTAGTTATATGATTTAAATGCATAATTATTTCTTGTATAATTTTCTTATGTTTTTTTATATGTATAGTGTCATGGTTTTGATATCCGTCCCTGTCGGCCCTCGTCCGGTCTATGATTCGGATGTGGTATATTTTTATAACTATTTATTTTGTTTCGTGGTTATAACAATCATGCCGACCAACTTGTCATAGATATATTTTTATTTAGGAGGTAGTTGAACCGGAAATTCCAGCCGACCCTATTGTCGAGGTTTTAGAAAAAGAAAACAACGATTTGAAAGCAAAATTGAAGATAAGTGAAGATCTTCGTCTCCAATGCCTGGAAGAGAAGATGGTATTGGACTTGAAGATTGCCGACATTGTTGATGCTCACGGGGTCGAACTTGCCGACATCGTCGCTGCTCACGAGATGAAGATCGATGCAATGCGCGTCAAGCTTAAAAAGATTAGAAAATATGTCATTAGTCAAGAGGCTTGGTATCATTATGCTGTTGGTTCAATAGTTACCTTGGTTGCGATTCTGATCGCATTTGTTGTTGGATATAAATTCTTTAGATAGTTGTATGTTAGTTTCGATTGATGTATGTTTCGTGAGAACTATGTATTACATTTGGGCACTACTCTACTTTGGTTTTAATGTGATGAACTTGTATTAATTAATTTGGTCACGTATCTCTATTCATTATTTAGCTGGTGTAATGGTTTTTGATGTATTTATGTAATGCAGATGAGCCGAGAATGGATGTACGGTGATCGACGCCGTCCCGAGTTCATTGATGGCATGCATCGTTTTCTCGATGTGGTTAAGTTAAACAAGCTGAAGAATGGTTTTATGATTTGTCCATGTGATGAATGTCGGAATACGAGGAATTACCCGAGCGTAAGCACCATACACTCCCACCTGTTGCGACAAGTCTTCATGCCCAATTATTTTTGTTGGACCAAGCATGCAGAAAGAGGGGTTATAATGGAAGACCCTGAAGAAGAGGATGATGACAACTATCCTGTGTTCTCTGAACACGGTGATACTACAATGGGGGAAGACGAAGTTGAGCATGAGGTCATTGTTGATCAGTCCAATGATGATGGTCTTCGTCGGGTCATTCTCGATGAACAGATGAAGTGCGGAAGTGAAAACGAGTGGTCGAAGTTGGAGCGCATGTTAGAGGATCACAAAAAATTGTTGTACCCAAATTGTGAAGATGGCTAGAAAAGCTGGGTATCACCCTGCAATTGCTGCAGTGGAAGGCAAAGAATGGAATATCTGACAAGGCATTTGAAGAGTTGCTACAAATATTTAAGAAGAGTCTTCCAAGGAATAATGAATTGCCCCACAATACATACGAAGCAAAGAAGATTGCCCTCTTGGATTAGAGGTGGAGAAGATATATGCATGCATCAATGACTGCATCCTCTACCGCGGTGAGAAGTACGAGAATTTGAATGCATGCCCGATATGCGGTGCATTGCGGTATAAGATCGGGCGAGATGACCCAAGTGATGTTGAGGGCGAGCAGAGCCCCAGGAAGAGGGTTCCCGTGAAGTTGATGTGGTATGCTTATATAATACCACGGTTAAAACATTTGTTCCGAAACAAAGAGCATGCAAAGTTGTTGCGATGGCACAAAGAAGACCGTAAGGAAGACGAGATACTGAGACACCCCGCTGATGGGTTTCAGTGGAGAAACATCGACAGTGCGTTTGGGGATTTTGCAGTTGACGCAAGGAATTTAAGGTTTGGTCTAAGTACAGATGGCTTGAATCCGTTTGGAGAGCAGAGCAGCAGTCATAGCACCTGGCCGTGACTCTATGTATCTATAACCTTCCTCCTTGGTTATGCATGAATCAAAAGTATATTATGATGCAGTGCTTATCCAAGGCCCGAAGCAACCCGGCAATGACATTGATGTGTATCTGAGGCCATTAGTTGACGAACTTTTACAGTTGTGGTCTGACGAAGGCGTACGTGTGCGGGATGAGTACAAACAGCAGGAATTTGGTCTACGAGCATTGCTGTTTATAACCATCAATGATTGGCCTGCTCTTAGTAACATTTCAGGACATTCGAACAAGGGATACAATGCATGCACGCACTGTTTAGATAAGACTGACAGTATATATTTAGGTAACAAGAATGTGTACCTGGGGCATCGTCGATTTCTTCCAAACAGGCATCACGTAAGAAACAAAGGCAAGCATTTCAAAGGTGAGGCAGATAACCGGACGAAGCCTACACGCCCTGATGGTGATGTTATATATGGCATGGTCAAGGATTTAGAATTAATCTTTGGAAAGGGTCCTGGCAGTCTATCTGTTCCGAAAGACGCAAACAAGCACGTACCCTTGTGGAAAAAGAAATCTATATTTTGGGATTTACCCTATTGGAAAATCTTAGAGGTTCGCTCTGCAATCGATGTGATGCACGTGACGAAAAATCTTTGCGTGAACCTGCTAAACTTCTTAGGCGTGTATGGGAAGACGAAAGATACGGCGGATGCACGGCAGGACCAGCAACGTACGAACGAAAGAGACAACCTGAATCCAGAGTAGTATCGAGGTACTGCCAGCTACGCTCTTACCAAAGAAGAGAAGAAGATCTTTTTTCAACTTCTGAGCAGTATCAAGGTCCCTTCTGGCTACTCGTCGAATATAAAGGGAATAATAAACATGGCAGAGAAAAAGTTCCAAAACCTTAAGTCTCATGACTGCCACGTGATTATGACACAATTACTTCCGGTTGCATTGAGAGGGCTTCTACCGGAAAACGTTCGAGTACCCATTGTGAAGCTATGTGCATTACTCAATGCAATTTCTCAGAAGATAATCGATTCAGCAACTCTACCAAGCTTCGAGTTGGTGTTTTCACCGTCCTTCTTCAATATTATGACGCACCTCATAGTTCACCTAGTCGAAGAGATTTCCATTCTCGGTCCTGTATTTCTACACAACATGTTCCCCTTTGAGAGGTTCATGGGAGTCTTAAAGAAATTCGTTCATAACCGTGCTAGGCTAGAAGGAAACATATCCAAGGGCTATGGAACAGAGGAGGTCATTGAGTTTTGTGTTGACTTTATTCCTAATCTTAAGACGATCGGTGTTTCTCAATCGCGCCATGAGGGGAGACTGCGTGGAAAAGACACGATATGAAAGAAAGCAATAAGAAGTATGGACGGACATTATTTCACTCAAGCACACTACACAGTTATACAAAATTCCAGATTGGTGGCTCCGTATATCGTGAAACACATGGATATTTTACGCTCCGAATACCCGGAGCAGACTAACTTCTGGATTAAAGGAAAGCACGTGGAAACTTTCGGCAGTTGGTTGCGTACACATCTCATTAATAACACCACTGTTAGAGATGAGCTATACTTGTTGGCCAAATCACCATCTTCGACTATATTGACTTTCCAAGGGTACGAGATAAATGGGAATACATTTTACACGGAAACCCAAGACAAAAAGAGCACTAACCAAAACAGTGGTGTCCACTTTGATGCAACAAACGACGATGGGACAAATGACACATATTATGGTTGCATACAGCAGATATGAGAACTTGACTATGGACCTTCTTTTAAGATCCCTTTGTTTCAGTGCAAATGGGTCAACCTGGCAGGCGGGGTAGAGATGGTCCGGCGGTACGGAATGACTACAGTGGATCTCAACAATCTTGGGTACCACACCGAGCCATTCGTCCTAGCCAATGATGTGGCTCAGCTTTTCTATGTGAAGGACATGTCTTCCATACCGAAAAAAAGAAAAGATAAGCGAGCTGATACATTATGCGATCAGCCAAAGCGCCACATAGTTCTTTCAGGAAAAAGAAACATCGTGGGAGTGGAGTACAACACAGACATGTCAGAAGATTACAATAAGTTTAATGAAATTCCGCCATTCAAAGTGAAAACTGGCCCAAGCATCGTGTTAAATGGTGAAGATTGTCCATGGCTACGGCGCAATCAGAAAAAAGGGACACACACGAAGAAAAAAGTGAACACTAGATAGGGATGTTGTTGGTGATGTGTAATAATTAATGTATTAAACCTTTATCAAATGCACACGGTTTCCCCGTCATACAGCCCAACGGTGGCTCGTGAGTGCCTGCATATCAAATGCACCGTTGGGCTGTATGACGGGAATCCGAATGATTTGTATTCGGTCGATGAACTGAAGTATTTGTAGATAGAACAAAACACACGGTTTCCCCTGCATACAGCCCAACGGTGGCTCGTGAGTGCCCGCATATCAAATGCACCGTTGGACGTATGCAGGGAATCCGAATGCTTTGTATATCAAATGAACTACATTTTAAACGGGCATTCGATCCAAGCAGTGGCAAGACTTATCTGATGATCTACAACCGTCCCAACAAGTGTTGGGGATATACCAGATCATCAAAGAAGCCCTTGCCGCTGGTTCCCAAAAGTGTTACATATCATCACAGTTGATGGCTGTGAAGTGTACTCCTGCCTCTCTTATAGACATGCCTCTCCGAGTGACTCCCTCTGGTTGGATATTTATATTTGGCAACTCTTCACCTTTTTAGTCCCGGTTGGTAGCTGGAACCGGGACTAAAGAAACACACGATCCGTGTGCTTTTGATCCAACGGCTCACAAGCGCTCTAAAGAAACACACGATCCGTGTGCTTCTGATCCAACGGCTCACAAGCGCTCTAAAGAAACACACGATCCGTGTGCTTTTGATCCAACAGCTCACAAGCGCTCTAAAGAAACACACGATCCGTGTGCTTCCGATCAAATGGCTCACAAAGCGCTCGAAGAAAACACACGATCCGTGTGCTTCCGATCCAACGGCTCACAAACGCTCGAATGAAACACGGTTTTACCTGCATACAACCCAACGGTGGCTCGTGAGTGCCTGCATATCAAATGCACCGTTGGAGCTCAAATTCAAACACTTTTCATGTTGAAAGTTTAGTGAGATTCAATAATATGGCAAAAATAGATATGAATTAATTCAATAGATATAAATTAAATGAATATATATAAATTATATAATAGATAGATTACATTTGTATCAACAATTTGATATTTTAATTGCATTTTTCTGATAAACAGATGAAAAATATTGAATTTATAAATTTAATTAATGAATTAATGGAGTTCGAATTCCAAATTTTGTAATTAAATGAATTCACCTATAATCTCAAAAAAATGAATTTGTCATAAATAGATAGATTACATTTTTTATCAACAATTTGATATTTTAATTGCATTTTTTCTGATAAACATATGAAAAGATATTGAATTTATAAGTTTAATGACTTAATTAAGTTCAAATTCCAAAAATTTTAATTAAATGAATTCACCTCTAATCTCAAACAAATAGATAGAAAAAATAAGAGAGAAAAAATAAACAGAAAACATAAGAAAGAAAAAATAAACAGAAAACATAAGAAAGAAAAAATAAACAGAAAACATAAGAAGGAAAAAATAAGAGAGAAAAAAACAAAAGCCCATTAGTACCGGTTGTAATTTATAACCGGTACGAAAGGGGTGCGCTTCGCGCGCGAAAAACGCCGCGGCCCAAAACAGAGCTTTAGCACCGGTTGTTTAGAACAACCGGTGCTAAAGCTCTTTTGAACGGTTAAGTGGCAGGGGAGACGCCTCTCGCTCCCCAAATCGCCAAGTACCTCGACGCCGCCGACGCCTCCTCCTCGACGCGAACCTGCTCCGGCGATCCTCTCCTCCGGCCGGCGGCCGCGCCATTGCCTCCTCCCTCGCCACGTCGACCTCCGCCACCCCTGCTCCGCTCCACGACGCGCCGCCCCTGCTCCGCCTCCGCCCTCTGCTCCGGCCCGCACGCGCCATCGTCGCTGCCCGGCCCTGCTCCGCAGTCGCCGCCCGGCCCTGCTCCCTCCTCTGCTCCGGCCTTCGCCCCTGCTACGCCTCCCTCCTCTGCTCCGGCCGCCGCGTAGCCCTGCTCCACGCCCTGCTCCGGCCGCCGCGAAGGTTAGTTTTTTTTCCTTTTTTCAGTACTGTTATTTTGATTAGTAGTGTTCATTTTTTTTGTTTTTAGTACTGATGTTTAGGTTGAAAATTTAGTGTATAAGAAAATTATTTTATGAGTAAAGTTTAGATTATTATTGTTTAGATTATTATTAGCAAATTGTGTAAACTTAGCAAATTTTGTAAACTTAGCAATTTTAGCAAATTTGAAACTTAGCAAATTTTGAAATATTGCTAAGTTAGAAATATTCCTAAGTTTGAAATATTGCTAAGTTAGAAAATTTTGTAAACTTAGCAAATTTAGTAAACTTAGCAATTTTAGCAAGTTTGAAATATTGCTAAGTCATTTAGATAACATAGTAAAGTTTGAAAAATTGTTAGTAGAAAATAGTTAGTGGAAAAAATTGTTAGTACAAAATAGTTAGTAGAAAAAATTGTTAGTAGAAAAATTGTTAGTGTATTGTTAGTGCCCTAAAATTTTAGTAGCAAAGTTTGAAAATTATTTTAGGTTATTATTAGTGTAGCAATTTTGTTAGAAATATTGCTAAGTCATTTAGATAACATAGTAAAGTTTGAAATATTGCTAAGTTAGAAATATTGCTAAGTTAGAAATATTCCTAAGTTTGAAATATTTCTAAGTTAGAAAATTTTAGTACCAAAGTTTGAAAATTATTTCATTAGTGTATAAGTAAATTTAGCAAAGTTTGAAAATTTATCAAAGCAATGTTATTTTTAGTTGCAATGAAATTTAAAGTTGTTTGCTATGAATTAAAAATTTACAGTGACATTGAGCTATGGAGGACGACGCCCCCATCACCCGAGACGACGCCCCCTTCATCCGAGACGAGGAGAATGAAGACTGGATGCAAGCAATTATATATGATAGGGCTGCAGGACCCAATTCTGATGGAGAAGATTCCGGCGAAGAAGACGACGAGGATTTCAGCGCGAAATGTTTGAACGACTCCGGTGAGGGACTTGAGTTAGAAAATTTCAGAGACGACAACGACGACGACGAAGAAGTGCCGTTAGAAAACTCCGGCGAGGTATATATTAGTCTTGTTGATCACTAGCTAGATGCATTAATTGATTTATATTGCACTTATTAACGAAACATTTTTCTTTTATTTTGCTACCATCAATTGTGTTTAGTTTCGATCATAACTGATCTGATCTCCTTCTTTTAAAGATGTCAAGGAAGCGGAACCACATCCTACCACAAAACCGCGTAAAAGCTATTGCGGAGGAATTGGCGGGATTCATGCTGACGCATGTCATAGATGAATTCGGTGAATTCCACTATGTCGAAAAATAGACTCCCTCCATGCATGTACTAGCTAGCGTTGATCTCCATTGTAATTATGACTTTATATGTAATTAACGAGAGTACTTTATATGTGTAATGAGTACTTTATATGTGTAGTCAGTACTTTATACGTGATCTCCTCCGAAGCCCTGAAAAATGAGCGAAAAGGAAAAAAACAGAAACCCTAAACCCCGAAAAATAAGCGAAAAGAAATAAAACCGAAAACCTAAACCCCCTGAAAAAATAAGCGGGGGGCAAAAAAAGCAGGAACCTTTACTACCGGTTGGTAATACCAACCGGTACTAAAGGTCCTCCGCTGCGCGCGCGCAGGTTCGTCCACGTGGAGGCTTTTAGTACCGGTTGTATATACAACCGGTATCCCGACCTTTTAGTACCGGTTGCACAACCGGTACTAAAGGCCCAATAAGACCAGTAGTGATGCCCTGTTCTCTACTGGTGTATGTAGCACGTGTTCAATTCGTCAAAAATAGTTAGGCACGAGCAACCTTTGGATACGCGTGTACACATTGCACGCGGCATGCACGCACGCACGCATTCGATCGAATACGATTCCCGTCCAGAATTTCTCCGTCTCGATCGTCGGCTGTAACTTGTTATATATGTATACACAGAGGAGCCAGCTCACCGACAGAAAGCTCCATTCATATGCTAGCTGATCGATGCACCTGATTAATTGATGTCTTGATGATGGTTCTGGCTTATCGCACAAAAGTATAAGGACGTGTATAATATACTGATCACAAGCATTGGTTGAAGTCTTGAAGATAATAACTTTGTACTCCGAATCATTTCTTCTCTGCCGATTCCAAATAATATGGCTAGAGATAGAAGTGCTCCTACGCTATGCATGGCTAGGGTTTCATAAAACCACAATCAGAGAATTAGTTCTAGGGTAAGTTATTTCGGACAACCCAAATCTCAGGATTTAATGTTTGACGTGGTCCTGACATCCTGGGCTCACTAGTGCATGCCAAGTAGCAAAGGAGTCATTAATTGTGTTTTTTTTTTCTTGTGAGCGGACTTGAACCGATCGAACCATTTGGAAGTTTTCATGATTCTTGTAAAATTCAGTCTAAATTTGTTCAAACATCCAAGTTCTTAGAAAAATATTTTAAAATACAATATTTAAATACAAGTACAGTAACAAGAATAACTACTGTAATTCCAGTGACTGCCACTTAGCCCGAGTTGTCGAAAATGGTGTCAAGCTTACTAAATCGTGAGATTTTGATTCTTTGAAACAACTTGCTACAAAGTTGTGGTTTCCAGGTAATTTTTTCATTTGTTTGTGGTTTCGTGAACTGTGGTCTTAGTGATTGTGGCTTTGTGATATTTGCTCCATATCTAATGACCTTACAGCCGAGTTAGTGCGCAATCACGTAAGCGGATGCTCGAGAGCTTGTCAGTTACTATTAGGGAAAAGGTAACAATGCAAAAGGTAAATTCCATCCTACCGTACTCCAAATATATACTTGAAAATGAGAGAGTATCAATTTTGTTCTTGATAAAGGCGATATTATATTGGCCTGATCAACCAGCCAGAAATTCCCTTTGATGGAAAAAAATGGCTGCAAAAGGGGCGCACGAATAGCTCAAATTCTTATTGTTTAAGTAAAGTAGAAAACTATGGCAAGTGAATCCTATTCCCTGAGAATTAGGCTAGCTCTTTTTGTTTTCCTTTCGGGGAAAAGGTGGTTAGGATTCCTCGCACAACATCATATTCTTTCTTTCCAGTTTTCCATATGGAAATACTCAAGCCGTAGATTATCCAAAGAATTTTTGTATATTGATCTCCCAATAACCGATTAAGCAACGCCATCATCTAGTGCTCCCTTTTTGACATGTCGCGACCGCACCCCGACACGTGGTGAAATCTCGTGACCTAATGCTGATCGAGCACCTAAAATTTGTTTAGCCGTGCACATATGCATATGCATGCATGCATGCATCTTAATTATTGTCCCTTTCTTTCTTCTTCTTCCTTTCTTTTCTATCTTTCTTTCTTTATTTCTTTCTTTCTTTTAGCAATTATATTCCAGGTAGCTTATCAAGAACCTAATAGGCAAATATATTCTCCGGTGCGCACATAAGTTTAATCATGCTTGCTACGTACAGCATCTTCCCCGACCTAACCTAACCGAGACGTGGGGTACCCCACGCAAGACATTCTCTTCTCTCATGCATGCACGCGTATATATCGATCTATTGCTAGCAAGTATATAGTACACGTAGGATCCACAAATGGACTGGTAGACCCCATCTATAACAAATCTATGTCGTGTTGATGTCCCCCCATGCAGTAGTACATGTCCATCGATCGAGCGTGTATCCCCTCTATATATACCCCAATTGATCTCGCTCTCTCTTGCTCCATCCATCCACAACCATCTCACTGCCACCTTGCATCATCGATCAATACTCATCCAGACGGACCTCCCTCCAAATCGATAGATCGACCTCTTTGCTAGCTAGACAGATAGCTAGCCATCCTTTCTCTCTCGATC
Source organism: Puccinellia tenuiflora (assembly GCA_012064385.1). Lineage (NCBI taxonomy): Eukaryota > Viridiplantae > Streptophyta > Magnoliopsida > Poales > Poaceae > Puccinellia > Puccinellia tenuiflora. The sequence goes on along the minus strand of QRDG01000240.1, from coordinate 23,304 downwards.
CCCCGATCGACGGTGCGCGCGGCCATGTCTGGCGTGTGGGTGTTCAAGAACGGGGTGGTGCGCCTGGTGGAGAACCCGGGGAGCGAGCGCGCGTCGACGGTGCGGCGGAAGGCGCTGATGCACACGCCGAGCGGGCAGGTGGTGTCGTCCTACTCGGCGCTGGAGGCGAAGCTGACGGCGCTGGGGTGGGAGCGCTACTACGAGGACCCGGCGCTGTACCAGTTCCACAAGCGCGGCTGCCTCGACCTCATCTCCCTCCCCAGGGACTTCAACCACTTCTCCTCCGTCCACATGTACGACGTCGTCATCAAGAACAGGGAATCCTTCCGCGTCGTCGACGCCTGATCATAAAGATAGCCTCTGATCTTCAACATCGATGGATCGATCGATCCCGTCGATCTCACCGGATCATATCAGGGGCCAGCTCAGCTCTTCTTCGTTTGACTTCATTGTGGTATGCATGCATGGTTACTGTTGATGGTCATTGATCGTCAGGTGTTGATTGCTCAATAGGCGTGCTTAATTTTGTTTGGGAAGTGCTGTACTAGTAGTCGAGTGAGAGAGTGCACATATATGCCTATGTGCGTGTGAGTACTAAGTAATTAATGGCGACTAGTGTGTGGGTGCAGATATACTATAAGCATAGGTTAATTTTCGTTGTGGTGTGTAGGTAAATATGTGTGCGTGCTTGGACGATCTACGTTCTTTTTTTATGTAAACTACTAGTAGTGCTCGAAAGATATATATATGTTGGCTATTCTGGTATTGTGGCAAAACAAACTGGTAATCAGGTGAAAACAATATTTTAATTTTAGAATGAAACCAAGAGGTTTTTCTTAGGCTCGGAAATGAAGCAGATTTGTTTTTTAGCATAATCAAGCAGATGCATGAACACACATAGAATGATGGGCTCACACGGTGAAATTTGGTTGGTCCTCGATGCGACCACTTTGGCATTGGCGCATTGCTCAGCTGAGCCGCTGAGTTTAACGCTACTACTGGGCCTTCCATGGGCTGCCTCCAGACCCATGCGAACGCATGGTTGCGGGCTGATACGTCTCCGACGTATCTATAATTTTTTATATTCTATGCTTAATTATATATCAGTGCCACATGTTTTTATAACAGTTGCTAAAAAAACATGTTTTTATAACATTTTTATATCATTTTGGCATGATTTATGGAACTAAACTATTAACAAGATGCCCCGTGCCAGTTCCTGTTTTCTGCTGTCTTTTGGTTTCAGAAAAGTTGTTCTGTAAAGTTTCTCGGATTGCGCTGAAAATTTACGGGAATTATTTCCAATATGAAACGAAGACGGAGCCTGCAGGGGGCCCCACAGCCTCCAGGTGGCACCTGGCCGCGGCCCCACCCTTGGCCGCGCGGGGGTCCCACCTGGAGCCCTCGTCCACCGCCTCACGTCGCCTCTTCGCCTATAAATTCACTCCTAACCTAAAAAACAAAAGGAGGCGACCATATTCTCTATAAGACGTCCGAGGCCGCCGCCATCTCAAACCCTAGTTCGGGAGGGTTCTGCAGCTCTTCCCGGCACCCTGCCGGAGAGGGGAATCGACACCGGAGGCATCTATACAACCATGCCCTGCCTTCGGAGTGATGCGTGAGTAGTCCACCACGGGACTACGGGTCCATAGCAGTAGCTAGATGGTTGTCTCTCCTCCTTGTACTCCATTGCTTAGATCTTGTGAGCTGCCTATCATGATCAAGATCATCCTATTTGCAACTGCTACATGATTGTGTTTGCATGGATCCGATGAATTGTGGAAGTCATTACTTTTGTTCAGATATGTGTTGTGTTTTATCTATGATCTTGCATGCTCTCCGATGCTAGTGGATGCTTTGGCCAAGTAATTATTAGTGTTGTATGAGGGAGTATTTATGCTAGATAGTGGGTTCATGCCTCTCTTTGTCTGAGTTCGGTGACAGGAACGGTTAAGGCTAGAGATGTGTTGTTGCCACTAGGGAGAAAACAGCGGTGTGATTTCTTCATGTTATCTACATTGCTTACATTATGCACTTTGCTTATTGCAATGATCTGTTGCTTGCAACTTAATACTTTTGGGTGACTTGCTGGATAGCGATCCCGGAGTGGATTATTAGTCATAGATGCAGTTGGATAACGGTCTATGTATTATGACGTAATGCCCATATTAGATGAAACGGTGAACTATATTGTTTTATGATAGCATTGCTATGCGCCCACAATTCTGTCAATTGCCATGATGTAATTTGTTTACCCGTCATGTATATCTTTTGGAGAGACACCTCTAGTGAACTGTGGACCCCGGTCCTATTTTCCTACATTGCTTACAACCGTTTTAATAGCTTTTCATCATCATTTACTTGCTGGTCATATTTCACTCTCTTCATATTTTACACTTGCACATTTAATTCTTTGTGTTCGGCAAGCCGGAGAGATTGACAACCTCTATGTTTTCGTTGGGGCAAAGTACTTGTTTGTGATTGTGTGCAGGTCCACGTTAATTATCGATAACGGCGCCGTTGACACCTTGCTAAGCCTTCTCCAAGTCCTGCTGGTTCGATAACCTTGGTTTTGTAATCAAGGGAAAATTGCCGCTTTGCTGCATCATACCTTCCTTTTGGGGTCTCCCAGCGAACGTGTGATCCACGCCATCAAGCCTGTTTTCTGGCGCCGTTGCCGGGGACTAGGAAGCTTCAGCTAGGGGAGTTTCACACATCCTTTCACTTTGCTTTGTTATTTTCTTGCCTAGTATATTTTTTGGTAGTCTTGTTTTGCCTTTTGTTTGCTCTAAAACTGAAAAACACAAAACATTTACAAATTCCAGCAACTAGTCTCTTTTTGTTTTGCTTAGTTTCTTGCTATTTTATTGAGGAAATGGATTCAGCTGAGAACACTAAGTTGTGTGACTTCACTAGCACGAATAATGATGACTTTATATGCACACCTATTGCTCCACCGGCTTCCACAGCCGAATAAAGCCTGATTTGTTGAATCTTGTCATGAAAGAGCAATTTTCTGGTGCTAGTGGTGATGATGCCGCCTCTCATTTAAATAACTTTGTTGAGTTATGTGATATTCAAAAATATAAAGAAGTAGATGGCGATGTCATAGAACTAAAACTTTTTTCTTTTTCCTTAAGAGGACGTGCTAAAGATTGGTTATTGTCTTTGCCTAGGAATAGTATTGATTCTTGGACTAAATGCAAAGATGCTTTTATTGGGAAGTATTATCCACCTGCAAAAATTATACAATTAAGGAGTAACATTATGAACTTTAAATAATTTGATAATGAACATGTTGTTGAAGCTTGGGAATGAATGAAATCTCTAGTTAAAATTGTCCCACTCATGGACTGACTACTTGGATGGTCATCCAAACTTTTTATGCAGGATTAAATTTTCTTCAAGAAACCTATTGGACTCGGTCGCTGGAGGTACCTTCATGTCCACCACATTAGGTGCTGCAACAAAACTCTTGGATGAGATGATGGCAAATTATTCACAATGGCACACCGAGAGAGCTCCTAGTGGTAAGAAGGTAAATTTTGTCGAGGAAATCTCCTCTTTGAGTGATAAGGTTGATATGATTATGTCTATGCTTGCTAGCAAACAAGTTCCTATTGATCCAAATAATGTTCCTTTAGCTTCTTTGGTTGCTCAAGAGGAGCAAGTTGATGTTAATTTTTTAAAAAATAATTTCAACAACAATGCCTATAGGAACAACTTTGTTAATAATAATTATAAACCTTATACATCAAATAATGGTAATCAATATGATAATTCTTATACCAATAATAGAGGTGTGTCCTCTGATCTTGAAAGCATGCTTAAGGATTTTATCACTTCACAAAAGCCTTTCAATAAAATTGTTGATGAAAAGCTTGAGAAACTTGATAATCTTATTATTAAAGTTGATAGTCTATCCGATGAAGTTGATTTCCTTAGAATAAGTTTTTTGCCTCATGATGTTAAGAAACATAAAACTTTAAATACCATACAAGGTACAATTGATAATAATATAAGAATGTTGGCTGAACTACACGCTAGATGGGAAAGAGTAGAAAAAGAAGCTGAAATTGCTGAAATTAATAAGGTTGCTAATGTTTGCACTATTTATAATATTGAGGATATTAAAATGTTGAATGCTCAAGGGTCATCTACAGCACCTAAGTATGCTAGTGGTAAAAGAATTGGAGTTGGAAAAATTTCCACCATACCTAAAAAGAACCCAAAACTTTCAGTCAACACAGAAACTATTGTTGATAAAAACGCTAAAAATAGTTTTGATAATGTGGATTCTTTAGGTGATAATGCTCCTGTTATTTTTTATGACAATGATCTTGATTTTGATAATTGTAACCTTACTGAAGTTATAAAGTTTTTACAAAATCTTGCTAAAACTCCTAATGCTAGTAAAATAAACTTGGCTTTTACTAAGCATATTACTAATGCTCTCGTTGAGGTGAGAGAAGAAAAGCTTAAATGTGAATTCTCTATTCCTAGGAAATTAGAGGATGCTTGGGAACCTACCATTAAGATGAAAGTAAATGATTTTGAGTGTAATGCTTTGTGTGATCTTGGTTCTAGTATTTCTATTATGCCAAAAAAGTTATATGATGCCCTTGATCTTGGACCATTAAAAGATTGTGATTTGAATGTGAATTTTCTTGATGCCACTTCGCATACACCTTTGGGTAAAATAGATGATGTTCTCATCATTGTTAATGGTAATTATTTTCCTGTTTATTTCATTATTATGGACCTTGATTTTAAGCGTCCTTGTCCTATTGTTTTGGGAAGACCGTTTCTTAGAACTGTTGGTGTTGTTATTGATATGAGAGTGGGCAATATTAAATTTCAATTCCCACTGAAAAAAGGGATGGAACATTTCCCTAGGAAGAGGATAAAGAAATCTTTTGATTCCATTGGTAAGCCAAAGTGTGGTTTTGAATTGTGCACTATTGATAAAACTTGAATTTGCTCTTTGTGCCTAGCTAAAAGGCGTTAAAAAAAGCGCTTATGGGAGGCGACCCATTTTATTTTTACCTTCTGTTTCTTTTTGGTTTTTTTGAGTTTTTCCCTTGTATCTTTTTGTTTTGGTTTTTGGTGCCAAGAATAGCCTCTAAAGAGAGGAAGACTAATTGGTGAGTTTGCTGTCCAGAAACAAATTTCTGTTACTCACTGTTCGAAAATCCAACAAATCACAGAACGTCATCTGTGGCTGAAAATTTTTGACAGCATGAATCAGAGTTTTTTATACCTTTCTCTAGTTTTAAGTTTTATGATTTGAGGTATAGAAGTGCCCCGAAAAAATTCATCTTTACAGTCTATTCTGTTTTTTACAGATTCTGTCCTTAGTTTTGCATTGCTTCTTTCACGGGCAAAGTGGAGCTTTTTTCCAAAGCTAGAGTTTTACTTAGACCTTTGTGACAGTAGCTAATGTTTATAAAAAATGAGTTCATGATATGTGCTTTGGAACTGAAGGAAGATATTGTTTTTGTGGACTAACCCCTCTAATGAAGTTGCTATAAGTTTTGCGTGAAGAAAGTTTTCAAGTATCCAGGTGCGAGGTGATGAAGGAAGATCAAGAAGGAATAAAAGCCTAAGCTTGGGGAGGCTCCCCATGGACCCTCCTCTGAAATATTCAAGAAGTTACAAGCGTCTAAGCTTGGGGATGTCCAAGGCATCCCCTTCTTCATCAACAATCATCGGTTTCTCTCATGGTACTACATTTTTATTCCTTTACACATTATGTGCTGTTTTTGGAGCGTCAGTTTGTTTTTACTTTCAGTTTGTTTGTGTTTAGTTTTCTGGTCCTTGCAATAATTTGGATCCATGCATGCTTTTTGGGAGAGAGACACGCTCCGCTTTTTCATTATACACTCATGTTCTTCACTTATATGTGTTGAGTGTTTAGCCTTTGTTATTTATGCTTTTAGCTCTTGTTTTCAAGCATCTCTTGTTCAGAGCTGTTAGTTTTTGTAGTTAGGAAGTTTTGCTCTTATTGCTTCACCCTTTTAGTTTTGTTTCAAATAAGTTGATTGGTGTTTGGTTAAGTGGAAATTATCATGTAGGAAGTGTAAAAAGTGCTGCTTAATCTTGTAGACTGTTGTCTTGAATCTTTGATACTTGTCAATTGTTTAGAGATATGAAGTAGATTAATGCTTAAACTTGTGGATCATCTAGTAAGAATGGATTAGTAAAGAACTACTGTAAGGCTTTAAAATTGTGGTGCTTGTCCTGCTTGGTAGCTCTCAAAGTCTAGATATTCTTTTTGCAAAGAGTTGGTTTGGCTAACAAGGTAGACGGTGTGAAGTCTAGTGGTTATGCATGATGTATATCTGTAGTCATTCATTGAACCAAGTTGATGTTATGTGTTTGCTTGATATCCTGCTAAGCCAAAATTCCGTACTGAGAGGGAATACTTCTCGTGCATCCAACTCCCTGAGCCAAATATCTTTGCCATTTGTGTCCACCATACCTACCTACATGTGGTATTTCCCTGCCACTCCAAGTAAATTTTTCATGTGCTATCTTTAAAATATTAAAATTCTCCTTTTTGTGCCCCTGTTTTTGAGCTCATTAGGAAGCAGTAAGAAGTTAGTTATAACCTGTGACAAGCAAGGTCATTTCCCCCCCTTTCACCCGGTGTTGATGGTTTACGTCCTCACTTGAATTAACCCAAGAGCGGCTTAAGCAAAATATAAATATAACTCACCATTCTCCTCCACACAATGAAAATCTGAGAAATCAGCTCAACATTGGTTAGTGGTGAAACCAAGGAGAAAGAGGAATGTACTCGTTCCTCTAAAACCAGCCGCTCTCACAAGTCTAAAAGCCTTGCTTGGAATGGGGGACTAGCTAGTTTCTTTGCTGTGAAGTCGTTGACGAAAGCATGCATGTCTCAAAACTGTTTTACTTCTATCAAAAAAAAAAAAGCTCTAGCACATGATTAATCCCTGCTTCCCTCTGCGAAGGGCCTTTCTTTTACTTTTATGTTGAGTCAGCCTTCCTCTTCCTTCTTAACTCCTCAAGCAATCACTTGGTGTCAACTTTGGTTCATGTTTTACTTCATGTTATCTTTGTGTCTAACTGTGAAAACTTTGTATTGACTTTATCTTGAGATAAACAAGTTGCAAGTTGAAGCTCTTTGCTGAAAACTTAAATCTTCCTTTGGGTTGGCCAAACTCCTTTGTTGAACTAATATTGCTTTGAGAGATATCAATCATTGTCAAGTGTTATGCTTTTAAATCTCCAAAGTGTTCTTTTCTAGTAAATTTTTGCTTAGATGTTACACCTGGTTAATCATTGTTTGTTTCATTCAATGAAGCTTTGTTTTGGATCAATGCATTCAGTTCATATACTTTACATGATTATATGATCAAGATTTTGATTGGTAGCATGTCACTTCAAAAATTATTTTGTTATCACTTACCTACTCGAGGACGAGCAGGAGTTAAGCTTGGGAATGCTGATATGTCTCCGACGTATCTATAATTTTTTATGTTCCATGCTTGATTATATATCAGTGCCACATGTTTTTATATCATTTTGGCATGATTTATGGAACTAACCTATTAACAAGATGCCCAGTGCCAGTTCCTGTTTTCTGCTGCCTTTTTGATTTAGAAAAGTTGTTCTGAAAGTTTCTCGGATTGCGCTGAAAATTTACGAGAATTATTTCCAATATGAAATGAAGACGGAGCCAGAAGGGAGCCCCACAGCCTCCAGGTGGCACCTGGCCGCGGCCCCACCCTTGAGCGCGCGGGGGTCCAACCTGGAGCCCTCATCCACCGCCTCGCGTCGCCTCTTCACCTATAAATTCACTCCTAACCTAAAAACCAAAAGGAGGCGACCATATTCTCCAGAAGACATCCGAGGTTGCCGCCATCTCAAACCCAAGTTCGGGAGGTTTCTGCAGCTCTTCCCGGCACCCTGCCGGAGAGGGGAATCGACACCGAAGGCACCTACACCACCATGCCTGCCTCCAGAGTGATGCGTGAGTAGTCCACCACGGGACTACTGGTCCATAGCAGTAGCTAGATGGTTGTCTCTCCTCCTTGTACTCCATTGCTTAGATCTTGTGAGCTTCCTATCATGATCAAGATCATCCTATTTGTAACTGCTACATGATTGTGTTTGCATGGATCCGATGAATTGTGGAAGTCATTACTTTTGTTCAGTTATGTGTTGTGTTTTATCTATGATCTTGCATGCTCTCCGATGCTAGTGGATGCTTTGGCCAAGTAATTATTAGTGTTGTATGAGGGAGTATTTATGCTAGATAGTGGGTTCATGCCTCTCTTTGTCTGAGTTCGGTGACAGGAACGGTTAAGGCTAGAGATGTGTTGTTGCCACTAGGGAGAAAACAGCGGTGTGATTTCTTCGTGTTATCTACATTGCTTACATTATGCACTTTGCTTATTGCAATGATCTGTTGCTTGCAACTTAATACTTTTGGGTGACTTGCTGGATAGCGATCCCGGAGTGGATTATTAGTCATAGATGCAGTTGGATAACGGTCTATGTATTTTGACGTAATGCCCATATTAGATGAAACAGTAAACTATTTTGTTTTATGATAGCATTGCTATGTGCCCACAATTCTGTCAATTGCCATGCTGTAATTTGTTTACCCGTCATGTATATCTTTTGGAGAGACACCTCTAGTGAACTGTGGACCCCGGTCCTATTTTCCTACATTGCTTACAACCGTTTTAATAACTTTTCATCATCATTTACTTGCTGGTCATATTTCACTCTCTTCATATTTTACACTTGCACATTTAATTCTTTGTGTTCGGCAAGCCGGAGAGATTGACAACCTCTCTGTTTTTGTTGGGGCAAAGTACTTGTTTGTGATTGTGTGCATGTTCACTTCAATTATCGTTAACGGCGCCGTTGACACCTTGCTAAGCCTTCTCCAAGTCCTACTGGTTCAATAACCTTCGTTTTGCAATCAAGGGAAAATTGCCACTTTGCTGCATCATACCTTCTTCTTGGGGTCTCCCAGCGAACGTGTGATTGATGTCTACACACACTTCTATTCTTGTAGACAGTGTTGGGCCTCCAAGAGCAGAGGTTTGTAGAACAGCAGCAAGTTTCCCTTAAGTGAATCACCCAAGGTTTATCGAACTCAGGGAGGTAGAGGTCAAAGGTATCCCTCTCAAGCAACCCTGCAATCACAATACAAAAAGTCTCTTGTGTCCCCAACACACCCAATACATTGTCAGATGTATAGGTGCACTAGTTCGGCAAAGAGATAGTGAAATACAAGTAATATGGATGATTATAAGTAGTAATTGCAATCTGAAATAAAAATGGCAGCAAGCAAACATGTAGCAGAACTTGTTGTAAACGGTGTTTCAATGCTTAGAAACAAGGCCTAGGGATCATACTTTCACCAGTGGTCACTCTCAACAATGCAATCATAATTGAATATAAATATAAGCACTTCAATATACTACTCCAAAGTATTCTCCGGCTGGATAACGAACACTAATTCATTGTGTAGGAATGCAAAAGCACACCTCAAACATATATTCCCAAGTACTAATGAATACCCCACACTGGACCATGAGCATTCATAGGAGGTACTAACACACCACAATTTCATAGAGACATCCAACTCAAATAATAAATCAGTGAACAAGTATCTTGTGAAATATAGCCTAAAGACCCACACGGTGCACACACTGTCACCTTTACACACGTGGGACAAGGAGTCTCCGGAGATCACATAAATAAAGCCCACTTGAGTAACATAACAACATCTAGATTGCAAAGCTCATGATCACATATAGATCACATCATGGGAGAGAGAGATATAGACCACATGGCTACCGGTACGGCCCTCAGCCCTGAGGGAGAACTACTCCCTCCTCATCATGGGAGTCAGCAACGGCGATGAAGATGGTGGTGGAGTCGATGGAGATGGCTCCGGGGGCACTTCCCCGTCCCGGCAGGGTGCCGGAACAGAGACTTCTGTCCCCCGAAACTTGTCGGCGATGGCGGCGGCGCTGCAGATGTTTCTTTTGAATATGACGGGGTCCGTCCAGGTTTTATGCGTCGGGGGCAATATATAGGCGAAAGGGTGGCGTCGGAGAGCTCCCGTGGGCCCCACACCACCTGGTGGCGCGGCAGGCATGGGTCCCGCGCCACCCTATGGTGTGGCCGGCCCACGGCCCTCCAGGTCCTCTCCTTCGGGCTCCGTGTAGTCCATTGAATTATAAGACTGCTGCTTTTTGTCCCGTCCAATTCCGAGAATATTTCCTTAAGTACTTTTCTGAAACGGAAAAACAGCAGAAAACAGGAACTGGCACTGGGGCATCTTGTTAATATGTTAGTTCCAAAAATGCATAAAAATGCTATAAGATGTAAACAAAACATGTAGCAAAATGTATGAAAACAAGCATGGATCATAAGAAATTATAGATACGTCGGAGACGTATCAGCATCCCCAAGCTTAGTTCTACTCGTCCTCGAGTAGGCAGAACGATAATAAATAATTTCTTAGGAGACATGCAAACTCACAATCTAGATCAACATAGTAATGCAAAACACATGATGTGAATAAGGTGATCCAAAACAATTGTCTATAGTTGACATTAAGCAAACAATGATTAACAAATGCTAGCTAAAAGAAGCTAGAACTTTTCATGAATCAGCGTGTTGGAGACTAGGAACCATACATAAGGTTTAGAAAGAAGAATAGTAAATTGTGTCTCCAATGCAAAATGTCAATCAATCTTCAAAGCATCAAATTCAGTTAATAATAGAAATAGCTAAGCTCAAGTCAAGTGTCCTTAATCCATCCACTTAACTTATCAACTGTTATGTAGTCCACTCAACTAATACAAGCAAGAAGAAGGCTTGGCACCATGAGGTTATGGCAAAGAGAATAATAATGGGGGTTTGGAAGGCCAAAAAGAAAGGCTCAAACAGTGGAAGAGGTAACCACAAGACAAGAGGAAGTCCCGTAGTAGACACTGAATGAGGAGTAGTGATTGCCATGCAACGGATGCACATAGAGCTATATGAATGGAAGCTCTCCAATGGAACTAGTGGGGGTGCATCCAACTTGCTTGCTCATGAAGACCTAGAGCTCACTTGAGGAGGCTCATCGTTGGAATATACAAGCCAAGTTCTATAACGTTTGGTCCCCACATAGTTATACGAATGAAGCATGAAAACTCAGTACAATAATGTAGGTGCTACTAGCACAAGTGTGGAATAAAAGGATAGTAGTGTTGCCCCCTCTCTCATTTTATATTCTTTTTTTTCTCTTTTTGCTTTTTGCTTTTTGAGGCCTTTGTGGCTCTTTTATATTTTTCTCTCATTGGTCTCTTTTGGACTCTTTTGATTGGCCACTTTGGACTCTTTTCAATATGCTCACAGGTAGAGGCAACACTCTATTTTACAAGATGATCATCACACTTTTTGGTGTACTCAAAACTCAAAGACTAATACATGGTGTATGGTGGATATGCAAGACCGAGCGTAGTATGGAAAAGATGTAACACATGTGGAAAACCACGCATCACACTAACTCAAATGGTCAAGCAATACTATATGGTAATGAAGTAAAAATGACATAAAGTCATGTAATGTAAATGATGGATGTTGCATGGCAATGTATCTCGGAACAGCTATGGAAATGCTGTGATAGGTAGATATGGTGGCTGTTTTGAGGAAGATAGTTGGCTTATGTGTAAGAGAACAAGATGAAGATCTCCCACGGGGTTGGATGTACTTGCGAAGTATGCACCAATCTCAATGTGAAAAAGGGCAATGCAAAGTACCGAAGAGGCTAGCAAAATATGGAGGTGGAAGTGCCAAAAACCAAAAACTCACATAGCATGTCGTATATTGCAAACAACTAACAGTATCAAAGTTTTACAAATGGTTAGAGACACCCCGAGAGGGATCGTGGCGGCGACACAAGTGCCCCGTTGGCTTCCCCGACCGTTGCAGTAACTATACCATTAGAAACTTCTTTTCAACTAAGAGGAAATCACGACACTAAAGCACTATTGACTTAAGTTGTTTTTAGTTCAGAAAAGTACGGCTCCACGCTCTACTAACACATCTTCACTAATCAGCTCTTAACAACATTAACCAACATATTTTAACCATTAGTTATTTTAATACCTCAAAACAATTGAAGAGGAGCAAGTTATCTACACAATGGTCTACAAGACTATGCAGCTTTTCTCTATTTCATACCACTATCACAAGCATAGCATTTTCCAATCTAACACATCAACCAAGCAACTAAAACAACTCTCTAACAAATAAGAGTGAAATACAAGAGAGCTTAACACAAAGAACTAGCAGCTCTAAACAAGATAACATGCTAAAAGCGAGAGCTTACTAGAAAACAAACAGTAGCTAAGAATACTCAACAAATATAAGCGAAGCATAAGAGTATTCATATGAAAAAGCGGAGCGTGTCTCTCTCCCACACAAGAATGCTAGGATCCAACTTATTAAGCAAACTAAAACACACACTCAAAATAAAAACAGACGCTCCAAGCAAAATACATAAGATGTAGTGGAATAAAAATATAGTATCACTAGAGATGACCTGATAGTTTTGTCGATGAAGAAGGGGATGCCTTGGGCATCCCCAAGCTTAGATGCTTGAGTCTTATTGAATTTTCTGGGGATGACCCACCGGGGCATCCCCAAGCTTAGGCTTTTCACTCTTCTTGATCTCATCATATCGTCCCTTTTGCTTACTTGAAAACTTCCACCACATCAAACTCAAAGTAATTCTCATTAGAGGGTTAGTGCATAAACCAAAATTCACAAGTTCTATTGTGACACAAGCACACCTTAATGCATTATAACATTAGCTACAGCCACTGATGCTCAAAGAATCAAAAATATCCAAATAAACATCGCAAAAGAAGCAATGCACAATAAAAGGCAGAATCTGTCAAAATCTGAACAGTCTGTAAAGACGAATTTTTTCGAGGCACTAGAGTTGCTCAAATGGAAAATCACTAAACTAGAAAATGTTTCATACATATATGAAGATTCAGCACACAAAATCTCAAAGCATTTCGTCGCTTCTGGAATAAATGACGAATTTAACGGTGACAGACAGAAATCTGTTTCCTGTGCAGAAATCCAAATATAGCAAAAACTTTCTACTAGAGACCTTACTTGGCACAACATTGCAAGAAAATAAAGATACAAAGAAGTTGCTACAGAAGTAAACAAACTTCTTGACTCAAATAAAAGAAAAGATACTGAAAATAAAATGATGGGTTGTCTCCCATAAGCGCTTTTCTTTAAAGCCTTTTAGCTAGGCATGGTAATTTTGATGATGCTCACATAAAAATGAGAGTTGGAGCACAATAAGGGAGCATCAAGAAGCAACTATAAAACTCATTTAAGTCTAACCCACTTCCTATGCATTGGAATCTTGTAAGTAAATAAATCCATGAAGCATAAATTGACTAGCATAGGAAGACAAAATAGGTGCAACTTCAAAAATTTCAACAAAAGGAGAGGAGATTCAATGTTATTGTGATATATGAAGCCATGTCTCCCTTTTTCATAAAAACTTTCAGTAGCATCATGGATAAAATCCACAATATAACCATCACATATAAAATTCTTATCATGATCCATATGCATAAAAGTGTCATCATTTTCCACATAAACAAAGTTCTTCTCATTAATAACAACTGGAGCAGGATCATCATAAAGAACTTGAACATGATAAACAGGTTGTATATTAAAGGGATGGTTTTGGGTGATCCCTCCATAATTATGACAAGTTTCATGAGGATGATTGTAATTATAACCCATGTCATAATATTCTTTATAATAATTATCAAAAACTGGGGGCATAGTATCATCATAAGGAATAGAATATTTATCTTCCAAAGTGTGTTCATCTGTAAACATATCATCATTTTTACTAGAAGGAGATGTATCAAACATGTAATCATTAGTAGCAAAAGGATTTTCAAACACCTCATCCCCAAGCTTAGAGCTTATCATATCATCATTGGAAAGAATATGGATAGTACTAATAGTGTTGCAATCATTAGCATCATCATTTTCAGAATTAGTACCCAAGAGGTTTTCAATATCAAAAGTACTATGCTTTTCCCAATCATGATCACTAATATAAGTAACAGGCATAGGAACATCATCTAATTCAAAATCATTGAATTCATACTCATCAGCAACAACTATAATAGGAGCAACAGGTTTAGGGAAAGGTACCGTTTCCTCTCTCCTTTTACTCTTCATCTTCTTCTTCTTCTTTCCCTTCTTAGGAGGGAGAGCCTTGAAAGGAAGCTTCTCCACATAACCTGGTTTATTGTTAGAAACAACAGAGGAAACTTGGAAGGATTCTTCTCTTTCATTGATAAGATCAAAACACATATTAGTCCTGTCATATTTTGGTAAAATCCCATCTTGTATAATATTTTGTATATAAGTATTTGTATGGCAATTATCAACACAATAAAGATGACAACCATGCAGGACGTTGTTTATATCAAAAGCACTCATATCTATTAAAGAAGTTTTTCTTGATAACTCTTCACACCCCAAAAATAATATAAGTTCATCATGCTGATTAGGAGTGATCATGTCATCACAATACAGACTCGCGGTACTCATTGGATTAGAAAGGCTATTATCTTTCCCTGAGCATTGAAAATTGAAATGACCAACTTTATAGCAAAGTTCACAAATAAAAGGATAGTGGGCACAAACTTTTTCACCAAGATCATCAAGAGCTCTATTCCAAGTTCTAGTTTTTCATTCCTATGATGGATACAATATTCTTCTTCAATTTGGCTCTTTTTACAAGGTCTAAGGGCCACTTCTTTTCAGCTTCCAAAGCAGCTTCGAGGTCCCAGACCGCTTAAGCTGAAAAGAAGTCTTCGCTTCTCCCAAGCTTATTTCTACCGCAAAACGCCTCCTACGTGCAATTTGAGAATCTGCTCGGAGGCGGATTCCCGAGCTTCTGCGTTTCGGAAAACGGTTCGCTCTTCTCTCCGTCCGCGACCGGAAGAAAAAAAAAGGAAAAACAAAAATCCCGCACCTCCGCAGCGCACTGTCCCTCAACTCCTCCCCGACGGAACCCTAGCGCCGCCACTCGCCGAGCCCCGCCGGCACTCGCCCCGCCCCTCCCCGCCGGCACTCGCCCCGCCCCGCCGCCACCCTTCGCCACCCCGGCCGGCGCCAGATCGAGCTGCCGCCAGATCCCGCAGCGCCGGCCTGGATCCCGCAGCTCTGCCCCGCCACCACCCCTCCCCACCCCGGCCGCCGGTAGATCGAGCCGCCGCCAGGTCGCCCCGAGCTGCAGCCGCTTTCCGCCCCGAGCGTTCATCCATTTGCAGGCCGACAGCAGCGGGAAGCTGGGCTCGCCGAACCGCCGTTCCTTGTCGTCGTCCTCCTGCCCCGCTCCCGCACCGCATCGCATCGCCACCGCCGTTCCGTGTCGTCGTCCTCCTGCCCCGCCCCCGCACCGCATCGCATCGTGGAAGCCCAAAAGAAGTCTCGGACACAGATTTTAGAGTTTCTCTCCGCCGCTGCTTCCCCAAACAGAAATCCATAAGCTAGCTTGTGGATAAGCAAGAGCCCAAAAGAAGTGTGCCTAAGTACTCCACAAAAATTAACATGCTTATAAGAGATAGTATTTTCAGAAGTTTGAGCACGTTTATTACAATCATTAACAACAATATCATTTTTCATGCAAGTGTCTTTAAAAGGTTCATGATATAGGTCCCAATTTTCTTTAGGAACATTAATATGAGAAGCAAAGGCTCTACAACAATCAACAATAATTTGAGGATCAAGACCATATTTAGCACTAAGCTCTTGAAAAACAGCAGTTTCAATGAAGGACTTAATGCAATCATATTCATAGTCTATACCTGATTCTTTACCTTTGTCATTCTCCCAACCTTCAGTATTGTCTTGAATTTTCTCAAGAAGATCCCATCTAGTTTCAACCTTCTTACTTGTGAAAGAACCCCCTGAACAGGCATCTAGATAATTCTTGCAATCACCTGAAGCCTTGCATAAAAATTAGTAACAATTATTTTCTTAGGAAGCTCATGGTTAGGACATTTAAGTATTAATGTTTTCAGCCTTCCACAAGCTTGAGCAATGCTTTCTCCATCATGAGGCCAAAAATTAAAAATGTAATTCCTATCCAAATGCATTTCATAAGGAGGATAAAATTTAGAGTAAAAGAGATTTGCAAGCTCCTTCCACTCCAAATGATGAGGATCATCAAGTAGATCATACCACTCCCTTGCTTTGTCCTTAAGTGACAATGGAAATAATTTCTTCATGACATTTTCTCTTGATAAACCTGCAATCTTAAACAACTCACAAAGTTCTGTAAGTTTCAACAAGTGATCACTTGGACGGATTGTTCCATCCCCTGCATAACATTCATCCATAACCTTTTCAACAATTTTCATAGGTATTATAAAGGAATACTTTCAGTAGGTGGATTTAGAATATCACAAGCATGATTCGAATTATCACATATGGGAGACAAAGTATTATCAGAGCAAATTTTCTCCTCTAAATCTGGGGAACTAAAAAGATCATTTTCATAAAAACTAGCTTCCCCAAGCTTAGACTTTTCCATAGCATTAGCAAAAATGATTTCCAAAGAACTAATACTAATTTTTTTGTTGTTTTCCATTAAGCCTAACTAGTGAAATTAAAAACAAGAAACAAAAAGATATAATTGCAGAATCTAAAGGAAATAACTTCGAGCACTTACATAACAGCAACAGTACTAGAAAATAGCTTAGTAGCCAGATGATGTGAGTACCTTTTACCTTACCTCCCCGGCAACGGCGCCAGAAAATAGCTTGATGTCTACACACGCTTCTATTCTTGTAGACAGTGTTGGGCCTCCAAGAGCAGAGGTTTGTAGAACAGCAGCAAGTTTCCCTTAAGTGAATCACCCAAGGTTTATCGAACTCAGGGAGGTAGAGGTCAAAGGTATCCCTCTCAAGCAACCCTGCAATCACAATACAAAAAGTCTCTTGTGTCCCCAACACACCCAATACACTTGTCAGATGTATAGGTGCACTAGTTCGGCAAAGAGATAGTGAAATACAAGTAATATGGATGATTATAAGTAGTAATTGCAATCTGAAATAAAAATGGCAGCAAGCAAACATGTAGCAGAACTTGTTGTAAACGGTGTTTCAATGCTTAGAAACAAGGCCTAGGGATCATACTTTCACCAGTGGTCACTCTCAACAATGCAATCATAATTGACTATAAATATAAGCACTTCAATATACTACTCCAAAGTATTTGTAACGCCCCGACCCCGGAATTATACAGAGAGGCTATGTAGTTGGCACAACCATCAATGTATAAAACAAAGATCGAGACTTGTGGAACAAACTGGCACATTGCATGACTCTACGACACAAAACATATAGCAACTCATATAATGAGAAGAATACAAATATTACACAGCAAAAGGATCACAGATCCAACAATTCATCAAGCGGAAGCGGGTAGTGTTGTCTAACAACAAGAAGCAAATATATGGCCTAAGAGGCCTACAAATAAACATCACCCAAGCCAGCTTATTCCACGGTCCCAAGCTGCCACCTAGGAACCCCAGACTAGTAGTCGACGTCCACGAAGAACCCACCTAGCTGCTCGGTGTCGTCCTCCTCTGAAATACAAATACATAGAGGCAGCAACGAGAGACTGAGTACAATGTACTCGCAAGTGTAGTAGGGCGATATAGACCCAATGACTGACGGAGGCTCTAAAGCTTTATATGTATTTCTTTTGCATAAAGCTAAGTTTCATAAACAGAAATATAATTGACACATGGCATTCGTCTACTCAGAATACTTTTCAAAAGGGGTAAGAGAGTAACATTTGTCATCATTGGTTCTCATTGAACCCTTTTGTAACCAACCACTCTCATCTCCACCAAGGCACCCCCTCGAATCACCCTCGAGGAAATGAACCTTTGTCACACGTTGATTATGCAACCTTTAGTTGCCATATCAATTAGGTTAAGATTCTCTATGATCTTATCGTCTATTCCCAAGTTGTCCATAACCGTGGACATGGCTTTTCGAAAAGATTATCCCTGCAGGGGTGTACTAATTTACCCATTGGTACCGTCCGGCTCACCTAGTTGGCCCTCTTCCGGGGAAGGCCGGCAAGCAGGCGCGGTTAAACCTTTACCTCGCGTGAGACTATCCAAGAGTCATCTGTGGCCACAGGGCAAGTTTACCCAGCCTCAGCCCCTGCCCCATCGCCACGTCCTAAACACCACCATCCTCATCATTTCTTTTTCCGCTCACACACACGGCAAATGGAAATAGCAAACTAGAGGACCCTTGGATACGCCCGCACAAGTTATTTGGTCAGTAAGGCGCCCATACACCCACCAATGGCAGCACGCTCGTCTTGGTTCAAGAGGTAAAGAACTCGCACCTAGGGGCTAGAGTGAGGCAAAACACCATCCCCGATGGCAACTCACCCAAGCCATCTTAGCATTTTAATTAGCATCACAATTATCCACCGTGCCCGAATCATTCCATCATCATCAACAATTACGGAATTAATAACGGACATAAAGCATTTATTTAAGCATTGCTAAGCATAGCTAAGCATATGAATACAACAACTCTATCTTTATCTCGGCCAACACTTCAACCCTAGGTTTCATAGGTAGGGATAATTGTGATTGGCTCAGAAAAGAACATGCATTCATAGGATATTCTAATAGTTACCCAAAAGAGACATTTGAACCGCATGCAATATTATGGTGGATAAAATAAGTTGATAAAACATAGGATGCTAGATGCCAAGAAGGTTAGGTTATCTCTTGCCTTGCTGCCCGGTCGTGAAGTACTGATCGTCGGGGTAAGTAGAGAGACCCTCGACTCCGGAATCTATCGATACCCAAAAGAAATACAAAGCACACATAAATCACAAGATCACAAGATGCAATGCTCAAACACATGATGACATGTCCAATTGATGCAAGATTCCGTTATGTAACTTAAGGGCACAATTAACTGGAGAGCCAAATAATTAGGGAAATTATTTGGAAGCAACTCCACATGTAGCTTAGTGACCACGTTCTTCATAAATTATTGAATTATTAGAGAAGTGGCTCAAGATGCATGAGCATGACATGAAAATGGTTAGGGTTTATCATTCCGATCATTTCGGTAATTTATTTGTAATTTTCGGAGCACCGATGAATAAATAGCAATTTAATTACTTATTTGGATTTATATCTTTTATCCAATTCAAGATTAATAACAAAGTCCAAATTCTTGTCATGAGATGATATCAGCATAATTAGAAAGCATTTGAAAAACTGATCAACTTGGTATAACAATTACAAGATTTGAAAAGACGAAGCCACTTTACAAAGTTCACAAGTTTTTCAGCTGGCTCGGAATTCATCCGGATTGGTCCGGAATATTCCGGATGGTCCGGAATAATCCGGGCTCATTCCGAGCCAAATCCGAGGTGACCTCCAAAACTTTCTGTTAGGGTTTCGGAAATTTCCCGGAAATATCCGGAAAAATCCGGTCGACCCGGAATCGATCCGGAATAATCCGGGCGATTCCGGACGGCTCGATCCTGGGCAGAAAAACGGCGGCGGCGGCGGTTGTGCAAGCTCAAGCACGAACGAGAGGGAGAGGGAAGGGGAAAAGAAGCACAAAGACGCAGGCCTCACCCGTGAGCTCGCGTGAGTGACCGGTTTGGCGAGGGAGGGCCGGCGGTGACCGAATCGAGCCGGCGGGGCTCGGCCGGTGGCTGATGGTGTCGAGGACGCCGGCGTTGATCCGGCCGGTCCCGGGCCGATTCCTTGGCCTGGGAGGGAGGAGGGGATGCGGCGAAGCTTGCGGTGGTCGTCGATCTACCCCGCGCTCACTCAAACGACGGCGGCGTGCTTGGCTACGGCGGCGACAAGGGGCACGGCCTCGGGGAAGAGAGGGGAGCGAGGAGAGCAGGGGGGAAGGGAGCAGGTGAGGTCGTCGGCTTCGTGACAAGCGTCTTCGACTCCTAGAGGGGCCACGGCGTCGAGGGCAGGTGATGCCACGGCGGCATCGGCATGGGCGCGAGCGGCATGGCGCCAGTGCTTCCTGTCGCCACTGTGCTTCGTCCGGAATTTTCTGGAAAAGCCCGGAAAATTCCGACTGGTCCGGATTTGATCCGGAAAAATCCGGGTCATTCCGGATGACCACAGAAATGGCAGAAAGTCTAGAATTTGAAAAGGGCTCCAAAACAATTCCAGAAAATATGCAAAAATTCTGGGAGTTTCTCCACAAGATAAACAACTCACCATACATTTATCTAGGCCTTTGAACAAGGTGGCATGGTTCACAAATATAGACAAAAGCTTTGAGCCACATTTTAGGGCCTAAGAAAGTTGGAAACAATTGGAACCCATCCATTTGGTTCTTGTGCATTAAGGTGAACTTGGGAAACTTGTTGAACCATATGGTCACTTGCCATGGTATGGTTAACACCATAGTTTGCATTTCAAAGAGTGTGGACGCTTTGGGAAGGTTTTTGGCTTCCTTCACTTCATTGTTTCCCATTGGTTGTTTGTTAACACAAGCAATTTAAAGGGATGCCATGATGCAAACATATATGCAAAAAGTGGAAAAATTATTGGTATTTTTCATAACCAAATTAGGGCTGTTACAGTATTCTTCGGCTGGATAACGAACACTAATTCATTGTGTAGGAATGCAAAAGCACACCTCAAACATATATTCCCAAGTACTAATGAATACCCCACACTGGACCATGAGCATTCATAGGAGGTACTAACACACCACAATTTCATAGAGACATCCAACTCAAATAATAAATCAGTGAACAAGTATCTTGTGAAATATAGCCTAAAGACCCACACGGTGCACACACTGTCACCTTTACACACGTGGGACAAGGAGTCTCCGGAGATCACATAAATAAAGCCCACTTGAGTAACATAACAACATCTAGATTGCAAAGCTCATGATCACATATAGATCACATCATGGGAAAGAGAGATATAGACCACATAGCTACCGGTACGGCCCTCAGCCCCGAGGGAGAACTACTCCCTCCTCATCATGGGAGTCAGCAACGACGATGAAGATGGTGGTGGAGTCGATGGAGATGGCTCCGGGGGCACTTCCCCGTCCCGGCAGGGTGCCGGAACAGAGACTTCTGTCCCCCGAAACTTGTCGGCGATGGCGGCGGCGCTGCAGATGTTTCTTTTGAATATGACGGGGTCCGTCCAGGTTTTATGCGTCAGGGGCAATATATAGGCGAAAGGGCGGCGTCGGAGAGCTCCCGTGGGCCCCACACCACCTGGTGGCGCGGCAGGCATGGGTCCCGCGCCACCCTATGGTGTGGCCGGTCCACGGCCCTCCAGGTCCTCTCCTTCGGGCTCCGTGTAGTCCATTGAATTATAAGACTGCTGCTTTTTGTCCCGTCCAATTCCGAGAATATTTCCTTAAGTACTTTTCTGAAACGGGAAAACAGCAGAAAACAGGAACTGGCACTGTGGCATCTTGTTAATAGGTTAGTTCCAGAAAATGCATAAAAATGCTATAAGATGTAAACAAAACATGTAGCAAATAGTATGAAAACAAGCATGGATCATAAGAAATTATAGATACGTTGGAGACGTATCAGTGATCCACGCCATCACGGGCCAGGACGTGGTTCCTCACAAATTCGGCCGCCATATATATACGCCACGGACCTACCGACCGACAAATTCACAGTAGGATTAAGTATAGTGGACCTTGTAAAACTAGGGTTTTGGCGACTCGGCGGCGATCTTCTCCGCTGAGGTTCTCCGGTCCCGTTTTCCCTCTAGCGATCTCTTTCTCCTCCTCTCTCAGGCTGATCAAGGGGTTATCTTGCATAGCCGCCCGGCCTTGTAGAGTTATGGTGGGGTAGTTCTCCTATTGAGGGTAGATCGGTTTTCGTTTTGCCTGTCTGAGAGATGGCGGCTGTTGAATCTTCCCGTTCGAAGGGAGGAGGTGAGGTGGAGGAGCTGCTAAGGAAGTTGAAGTTGAGCGAGGTGGAGCAGGAAGGAGTGTTCCTCGCAAAGGAAATGTGAGGTACCTTGCCGGAGGTCAAGTGGATGGCGGTGGGTAGGGTTTTGACGAATAAGAGTTTCCGCGATGAGTCGCTGAGGAGATCCATGTTTGCTGCCTGGAATATGGCTCGTGAAGTCTCGTTCACCCCGATCGGGGAGAATCTCTTTGTTCTCCAAGCCTTCCACTTGGGAGATTGGAAACATATCATGGAAGAGGAACCGTGGTTGTTCCGTGACTGTGCGCTCATCATCGATAAGTATGATGGGGCGACGGTCAACCCACCTATCCCAGGGAGAGTCAAAGTTTGGATCCAAATCCATAAGTTACCACCTCTGTTCCGCACCGAGACAATCCTCAAGCAACTAGCGGCGAAGGTGTGTGAGTTAGAGAAGGTGGAGATGAAGGTTATCTCATGTGGGACAGGTGAATTTCATCGGGCAAGGGTCAATCTAGACGCTGCAAAACCCCTGATGCGCTTTGTCACATTATCACCTGAGGGCTGCGCGAGCATGATGTTACAGGTGAAGTTTGAAAAGGTACCAAAATTCTACAACCACTATGGCTTGATGGGTCATATTGACCTCGAGTGCGGATCTGGTGAGTTTACAGAAGATGAGTTGCAGTTTGGGCAATGGATGTTGGCGCCGATGGAAACTTGGCACCCAGAAACACCGTGGGTGCGTACGGGTTATGCACAAGATCGTGAGAGTGGAAGAGGTGGATGTGGTAAGATTGAACGAGGTGGACGCACGACAGGCCGAGGACGCACTACTAGCATTGGCCGCGGCAGGAATGGAGGAGCGCGTGGGTGTGGCAATGAGCAGATGTGGAGGGAGAAGGAGGGCCAGCATATTCCTGTCTCTTGCAAGCGCACGTTAGGTGATGCAGGCCTCGAGCAAACTTATGTGCTTGAGCTTGTAGATACAGCAACTAGCGCACTAAAAACTACATCTGAGGAAGTGGACGATGTCTCTAGGGAGCGATCAAAGGCAAAGAAGCAGTTGTGCTTGGAGGCTCCTGTGGCTAGTGATGATAGTACGCCAGTGCCACCACCACCACCGCCGGCATACATCCCCCCAAAGGAACTGAAGAGGCAGAAGAAATTTGATGATGCTAATGGGAAGAACAAAAACACACAGACTGCATTGGCGGGCTCCATGGAGGGGCACCGCCAGGACCAATGAGTTGTGCAACATGGAAC
>QRDG01000239.1:534958-566858 GCA_012064385.1 Puccinellia tenuiflora | reverse complement strand
CAACCCTACTGTGGCTAGAGAGTGCCCGCATATCAAATGCACCGTAGGGCGAATGCAAGTGAAACCGTTTGATTTGTATTCGGTCGATGAACTGAATGATTTCTAGACGGGCAGTCAATCCAAGCAGTGTGTTGTCAATGCATTACACAATATATGTATGATCGAGTGTTCCCAAATGCATTAAACCTTTTATGTAATTTGTATTCGTTCGATTATCTGAAGGATTTTTGTATAGAACAAAACACACGGTTTCACCTCATGGTGGGTATTTATAGCTAAAAGATCTGGGGAAATCTTCATCTTTAGTCCCGGTTGGTAGCTGGAACCGGAACAAAAGGAGCGTTGATATGTGTGCCTTATCTTCTGCTTGAGATCCAACAGCTCACAAGGGCTCGAAATAAACACACTCTGATCCAACGGCTCACAACCGCTCGCAGGAAACACACGATCCGTGTGCACACGATCCAACAGCTCAGAAGCACTCGAAAGAAATACAACTCTGATCCAACGGCTCACAAGCGTTCGAAGGAAACACACGATCCGTAAGAAAAATAAGAGAGAAAAAAAAACAGAAAACATAAGAAAGAAAAAATAAACAGAAAACATAAGAAAGAAAATAAAGAGAGAAAAAAACAAAATCCCATTAGTACCGGTTGTATATAGGGTCATGTGGCTGATCCAACACTGGTTTTGCACATCCGGAAGCTTGCGCATCCGTCTCGCGTCGTCGTGAGCAGCAAATCGACCTTCGATCCAAGCAGCCGCAAGACTCTCTGATGATCTAACGACCGTCCCAAAAAGTGTTGGGAATGTTGTAGATCATCAGAGTGCCTTGCAGCTGCTTGGATCCGACCGAGGGGCATGGCTACTACTTCCACCACCACCACTCCCACCTCCTCAGCAATTCATCATTGTGTCACCCTAATCCAGTGGTTGGATTCAACCTACCTGAGGGCTTGTGTTTCCAACAGCGTCGTTGTGTCGTCCTTATTCACCGACCTACAGGAGGTGGCTCCAATGGCTGGCCGACGAACAAGGACAAACACAATAATGCTAGGGAACTGCCAGCAGTAGGCAAATCCAACCATTGGGTTCGGTGGCAAAGGTAGACGCTCGTTGGTGCCGTTCGCTGCAGGGACGTCGCTATTTATAGGCGAATAGAAGGTGTACCTGTGGATGAGGTGGGGGAGTGCAGATCCAACAGCTCACAAGCCCTCAAAAGAAACACACCCCTGATCCAACGGCTCACAAGCGCTTGAAAGAAACACACGATCCGTGTGTTCTTTTAGTCCCGGTTGGTAACACGAACCGGTACTAAAGGCCCTGATCCAACGGCTCACAAGCGCTCGCAGGAAACACACGATCCGTGTGCACACGATCCAACAGCTCACAAGCACTCGAAAGAAACACACTCTGATCCAACGGCTCACAAGCGCTCGAAGGAAACACACGATCCGTGTGCACACGATCCAACAGTTCACAAGCACTCGAAAGAAACACAACTCTGATCCAATGGCTCACAAGCGCTCGAAGGAAACACACGATCCGTGTGCACATGATCCAACAGCTCACAAGCACTCGAAAGAGAAACACAACTCTAATCCAACGGCTCACAAGTGCTCGAAGGAAACACACGATCCGTGTGCTTCTTCCACCGCTTCCCGCCTTCGTCTTCCCACAATTTCTCAATATATATATGTAGGCTTGGCCGCCATTGCCATATCACATCTAAACTCATATCTGCAACCTCATCACTCTTCCCACCTTCGTCTTCCCACAATTTTTCATAAATAGAGAGATTACATTTTATCAACAATTTGATATTTTAATTGCATTTTTCTGATAAACAGATGAAAAGATATTGAATTTATAAATTTAATTAATGACTTAATTAATTTCAAATTCCAAAAAATTTAAAGATATGATTTTCTAAATATAAAATAAACAGAAAAGATATGATTTTCTAAATTAAAATAAACTATAAAAATATTGGAACATTTTAAAAGAAACTAGAAAAAGATATGATTTTTTAAATAATAAAAGAAACTATAAAAATAAATAATAAAAATATAATGATTTTCAAATATTGGAACATTTTTTAAATATTGGAACATTTTAAAATAAACTAGAAAAAATAATTCAAAAAGCATGTAAATCAAAGTATTAAAAGAAACAAAAAAGAAAACAGAAAAGAAACTAGAAATAAGAAACAAGAAAAAAAAAAGACCATTGGTCCCGGTTCTTAACACCAACCGGGACCAAAGGCCCGCCGGCCTTCGCGCGCAATATTTTGCGGCCCAGACAGACCTTTGGTCCCGGTTGGTGTGTTACCAACCGCGAACAAAGGGTCTTTGGTCCCGGTTCGTGGCTGGAACCGGGACCAAAGGTCCTTTCCGCGTCGATTAGGTTCGTTTCCGCCCCGAAATTTCACAACTCCCCATCGACGCTTTCGCCTCCAGACGCTCCTGTGCCGCCGTCGTCCTACCGAGGTGCTGCTTCGCCGGGCGTCACCATCCCCGCCACCGCCGTCGTTCTGCTACGGGCTGCGTTGCCACGCCACCGCCCCTGACACCGCCTCGGGCTGCCCCGCCCCGCCTAGCTCCTCCTCTGCATCGACCGCGGGCTGCCCACCCGGCCTCCTCCCTTGCCTCTCGAGCTGCCCCGCCCGGCCTCCTCCTCTACATCGGCCGAGACTCCGTGTCCTCCCCTCCCACGGGCCACCGCCGCCGTGTCGCCGTCGCCTCCCCTTCCACGGGCCGCCGCTGCCGATCCCCTCCCAATTGGGATCCTTGCAAGGTACGGTTCCTCTCCTCCTCTCTCCTCCTCTAATTTTTAGGAAAATTTTGTAGAATTTTAGGTTAGTTTAACTTGGGCTAAGTGAAAATTTAGGTTAGTGTAATTTACGCTAGGTGAAAATTTAAGTTAGTGTAATTTTAGGTTAGAAAATTTAGGCTAGGTGAGTATTTAGGTTAGTGTAATTTAGGCTAGGTGAGTATTTAGGTTCGTGGCTGGAAAATTTTTGTTAGGAAAATTTTGTTGTTAGTGGTTTAAATTTAGTAGATGCAATTTTTTCAGTACCATTTTGATATTTGCATAGTTTGAATTTATTAGATGCAATTTTTAGATGATTTTTTTAGTTTTGTGTTAGATATGCAAAATAGACGGTCGAGAATTGTATACAAATTGTGTCGGTGGAGAATTGTATGCAAATTGTAGATATGCAAAATTTGTTAGAGAAATAGAAGTAAAATCAAATTGTAATTGCTATGAATTTTAAATTGTAGTTCCTGAATTTAAATTTGCTAAGTACTCCCTCCTGAGTAGTTGCCTAAATTTGTATTCACATTTTGCTAAGATGCAAATTTTGATATTCATATTCTCTATATTTGTTGTATCTAAGCCCTCGACATGTGTTGATTGTTTATTCGCGGATGTATCTAGATGGATCCAAATTTTCCGGACGTCGTCGACAGAGACGAGGAGTGCGAAATGCAAATGCTCCAAATTATAGCAGGACGTGCGGCCGCGCCTGTCAGTGAAGAATATGCCATAACCGCAGAAGATTACGGCTCCCAATTTCTGAACGATTCCGGTGAGGGGGTTCCGGAAGAAGAAAATGGTAGAGAGGGGGAAGTGCCCTTAACAAACTCTGGCGAGGTATATTAAGCCTCTGTACATCGATCACACTAGATGTATTATTTGAGTTGTATTTCTGTTATTAACGAACCATTTTTTTCTTTTAGCCCTCCGGATCATCCGCATCTAGAGCATTGCCGAAACGAGGCCCGACGAAGCCGTTGAAGGAGGGTCATAGGATAGTGATCGACCAAGTTAGTGCTAGTGGCGAACCTTTGAAACCCATAGATTGCCGCCGCAAATACATTAATCAATGCGGGGTTATTGTTAGGGACATTGTCCCGATCAACCTTGAAGAATGGATTCAGCCGAAGGATGAAAACAACCCAACTACTTATGTCGACGAGAGACTAAAAAAATTGTGTTGGGACACGCTCTTGACAAAGGTCAGCCTACCGCCAGATCTACCCGAGCACTTGAAGACAAAAGTGAAGGAGTGGTCTCTTAGTAAGATGGCCAAACAATTCCGAACCTGGAAGAAAAACTTATGGAAAGCTTATCTAAAGGCGGGGGAGAAAGATCCAGTTTTCACTGGACCACTAGTGAAGATACAACAGCAGTGGCCCACATTTGTGGAGCAAAGAAAATCGGAGGCCGCTGTGGCCCGATCGGTTAAAAATAAGTTAAATGCTGCGAATAAAGAATATCACCACCGTTTGGGGGCAGGTGGCTACAGGGCTGCCGTGCCTAAGTGGGAAGCCTTTGAAGCACGACTGCTTGATAACGGGATCATTCCACAGACAGTGGACTGGCCCGAGAGGTCCAAGTTTTGGTTGTTCGCGCATGGGGCAGGGTTGGACCCACAGACGGGTTGATTGTTGCTCAGGGAAAATGGAAGGAAAAAATTGAGTATATAACCAAACAACTCGTGGACGAAATAGATAAAGTTCGAAGGGGAGAGTATGTGGTCGACAGAGAGAATGACGAGCTGTCACTAGCACTCGGGAATCCTAAACACGTTGGATGATTACGAGGCTATGGAGCGGTGTCACCTTGAAGCAAGGTTTTCCGGAAGACGCTCATACTTATAGAAGCCGTCAGAGAAAAAAGAAGGAGTCTGACCGGTTATCAGCACTGGAACGCAAGGTGCAGCAGCAGCAGGAGCAACTAGACTCAATTAGTAAGCAAAAGGCATCTCAGCTGCAGCTAGAAGGTCATGTCGAAGACGCCCCATCTGGTCAGCGGAAAAGCAGCGTGGGTTCCACGCATGTAGAAAATTCTGAATTCCAACCGCCGGCGACTCACTACCCGTGGATGATATCACGGAGAAGACAGACTGTGAGCTACATATGTCAATGAAGAACATGTCCTTCAAGGTGGCGGTCAGCTATGCTTTACCTAATCAAGCTGGAGCAAGCTACCATCTCGGAGGGATTCCACCTGGCTATGCTCGTGTCGGGGTGGATGAAGTTGTGCCGTTATATGCTAATCTGGAACTTGACATTCCTGGAGGTGACGGCGAGAAGACACTGTGACGAGGAGTAGACTCGGCAAATCCCAAGGTTTGTACACCCCGGGTTGATTGAGGGGGAGAGAGTATGAACGTTGGTGGCTGTGACGGCAACAGGGGGCGAGTTTTACCAAGGTTCGGCCCCTCGAGGTGAGGGTAAAGACCTACTCCTGCTTGTCTGGAATTATCGAGGTAGCTACAATGGCGAGATGCAATCTCGCTAGGGTTTGCTTGCTGGTTGCTGCCCTAGACGACGCACCTCCTGGCCTTTATATCACAGGCCAGGTCTCGGGTGGACGGTGCAGATTGCACGTTACAAGATAAGGAGAACTCTCACCGGCCTAACCGACTACTTGGGCCACACGGTACATTTCATGGGCTTCAATGGGCTTCTCTTGGCGTGACCCAGGTTATCACCACCGTGGGGCACCCGAAAGGTAGCCCCACGACAGTAGCCCCGAGTGCTTAGTCGAATCGCAGAGTCGAGTAAAGACTCCTTCCTCCGGGCACGCCACCTGACTCCTTCACGAGCCAATCTTCGGCTGCTACTGTCTTGAATAATCGAGTGCGCTTCATGATTTTCTTGACTCGCCAGCTTTCGACTGTCATTGTCCTTAGTCATCGGGTGCGCGAACAGCGCTCCCGATGGAGTAGCCCCCGAGATTAAGCTGAATTGCTTGCAATTGAGGTAAACTCAATTTTTCTTCAGTCGAAAAGCCCGCTCCCGATGGGAGTAAAAAGATGACTCGAAACGCCCAAGTCAAAACTGGCCTTGTTCGACTTACTTTGTACTCAGCCTTAATGGCCTACTGAATCGACTTAAACTCAGCTATGAAAGCTTACTGGTTGGAGTCCACCCGAATGATGAATTCGGGTGTCATCAGCTTTGTAAAGCTTACTATGTATTTGTCTCACTCGAATGGATTATCGAGTCGACTCAGCTCTCAGAGCTTACTGTTCCTTGTTGCACTCGAAAAACTGTCCGGGTGCTCCATCAGCCCGTTGGCTTACTTTATACGCTTCCGCTGATGACGTCAGGGCTGACGTTTTCGGCGTGCTCTGCATCCGATGGGACGTAACAGAGTGGTCCCAGTGTCAGTATTGACTGTTCTGACCGTTGGGCGCGAAATTTTCGTGGATTGATGATGGCGCCTCGATTCCCGCGCGTAGTGGGCGGCGTGGCCGGCGATGGTTTGCTATCTCCGCGCGACGCGTGGACGGCCAGATGTCGCCTCGGTTGCGGCTTCGTGGAGGACGGCCAGGATGAACTGACCCCGCGGTACATAATCTTCACCGCGGGGGGGGAACAGCTCACGCCCTTCCCTCATTTCGCCGCCATCTCGTCTGCTCTCTCCTCCAGTGCTGTTCCTCCATTGCTGCCCTTGCGCCCAGTTCACCAGTAGACTCTCTCCTCCCCCGCTAGCACCATGGTCCAGAAGAGGGTGAAGGGAGCGGAAGGCTCCGCCGCCGGCGACGACGCCGGAATGAAGAAGCTGGAGGGCGACTGGGGAAATCGTCCGTGAAGTCGGTGGAGCTGGACGCCCTCCGCGAACAAGGGTTGCTGCCGCAGACGAGCACGGCGACGGACGCGCGCCCCCGGTAAGGATGTGATCCCCTCTCCTCGCGATGGGGAGCGCGTGTGCTTCGTGGAGTTCCTTCCACGCGGCTTCGGGTTCCCCATCCACGATTTTGTTCGTGGTCTTCTCTATGCCTATGGGATTCAGATGCATGATCTGAATCCCAACAGCGTATTGAACATCGCGAGTTTCATTGTGTTATGCGAGTGCTTTTTGGGGATCGAACCAACTGGAATCTGTGGAAGTCGCTCTTCATGGTGCGACGGATGGTGGGGCGGTCGAAGCAGACGTTCCCCGTGGGCGGCTTCGGAATCCAGCTGCGCGGCGACACAAGCTTCTTCCAGCTGAAGAAATCCGACTCCGTCCAGAACTGGCGGAAGAAATGGTTCTACATCAAGTGGGACCAAGAAGGCCTTCCCGAGTCGCCGCTGATCGACCTCTGCGAGGACCAAGGCCTGGTCGCACCCTCTGTCAAAGGAGGACAAGGAGTCGACCAAGCCACTGCTGGCGCTGCTCCGCGGGTTGCTGACGACACTCGGACGCGAGACAGGTGGCATTCACCTTATCGCAACTTTCCACAAGCTGAGGTGCAGCCGCTGAGTCGACGCCAGCCAATGTGGGAGCTTGCAGTCGACACCTCGCTTGATGACGCACAGATCGCGACTAGGTGAAGAACATCACCAGCCTTCGGGCCGCCGATCCGTGCAACGTTAGCTGCCCAGTCGAACCATATGGGCCAAACAATCCGTGCCTGAGGTAAGCACCTTGAATTCTCTTTGCTTTGCTTTAGTCGACTGTTTTTCTTGACTCACTTTTCTGCTCGCTGCTCGTCAGGATCGAAGGGCTTATGTGAGCCTTCTCCGCTGATGGAGAATGGACCTCACGACGAGGCCACAGTCGTCGAGCAGGACAACGATGAAGATGAACTCCCTTCTGCTCACTCGCCGAATGAGGAAGTGGAAGAGGATGACGAAGACGAAGAGCCGCTGCGGAAGCGGCTAAGACGAAGGAATGTCGACTCCACCTCGGGGTCGTCTCCTTTGAAGGAAGTGGTTGCGGAGGACAAGGAAGCCCGCGACTCGTCTTCCGATGCGAGTGAGCCGGTTGATCCGCTGTTCGTGTCTCCACTGAATTCGGCGCCGCCCGCTGGGTTTGGGGGGATGGCATCTCCTCCCATGAGCAGCGAGGATGAAGATGTCAACAGGTAAGCCTCTGCGAAGTACGCCTTTTTGTCTTTGTTCTTCTTTCGACTCCTCGGACGCTTGTCTGAAGTTTGCTTCTTTACACAGCCATCACACTCGTGGAGATGGCTCTTCGCCTCGGGAAGAGGAACATCAATCCGCGGCTGTCCCGGAGCGAACCACTGGGGCACCCGAAGAGGCGCCTGAGGCCAATGATCCCTTGACGTTGAAGACGTCAACCTCCAAGGGGCCAGAAAAAGCTGCTGATACGACTGCAGTGGATGCTGAGCTGCTGAGCATGTAAGTATATTCTGTCCTTAGCCTTGCAATTTCTTGTGTCGGGTGCGCGAACAGCGCTCCCGATGGGAGTAGCCCCCGAAGATGTGCGTGACTAGGATAGTCGGGCACAGATTGACACTTTTGCTTCTTTGCACAGCCGTTTTGTCGCCAGCTGCTGGAGGGAGCCAAGTCCTTCATGCGCATGGAGAAGGAGGATGGTCGACTCCGCATTGCTCTGGAGCGAGCCAACAGTAAGTACCACCCGTGCATTCAGGAGGTGTATCGACTATCTTTGTTTTTGACTTTGATCCGGTGATTCACAGGCGAAAAGGAGAGCTCTGGCGAGGCGGGTCGCCGAGCTGGAGAAGTCCATGGGTGCAGCTCAAGAGCGTGAGCAAACCCGGGGTGAACTAGAGAAAACCCAGGTTGAACGCTTGCTCGGACTCGCCCATGCAATCGGAGGTAAGTATCTCGGCTCACTGCCTACTTTGTCTTGTGTTGACTTCGGATGTGTCACAAGTGTATTCATCTTCGTTGTTCAGAGCCGTGCGGAGGCGCTCCTCCAGAGGATACTTCCAGTGAGAGTGTCGACCTGGAGACGGCTGTTGGCTTTGTTGACCGCGCCCATGCGTATGCTTCGACTGCACTGCAGCAATCTTCAGCGGCGCTGCAGAAGTCGAAAGATGCTCTGGCGAGTGTGCATCGGAGCGTCTTCCCCAGCCAGCCATTGCCGACCGATGTTGACGCGCTTGCGTCCCCGTTTGAAGGCGAGGCGACCACCCTGGCGGACTACACGCGTGCCCAGACGGTACGCGGCTCAGAGTTCACTTTCCGGCTTTTGCTTGGTCATGAGGTTGCAGGCGACTTCGAGGCAGTTGTCAGCGACTTTCCTCGAAAGCCCGATGGCAAGACCAAGTCGCTAAACAGCGTCAAGGCAAGAGCAAGTCAGTTAGCTGTTAAGCTGATTGATACCTTTGAGAGGAAGCTTGCCAGGGCTGCAGAGTTGGCCTCCAAGAAGAGTCGCTCGCAGTCGGAGTCTGCAGTGTAGTCTGTGTAGTAGGGTTCCCTTTTGATTCGCCTTTTGTAGTGAACCTAATGAAGTCTATTTATCAATGCAATTCCTGATTCCTCCATGTCAATGTACCTCTTCGAGTCTTTTGCTATAATGAATATGGCTTCTGTTTGACACCACTTAATTTGGCAGCCTGATGAAAATGCTGCTCTTGAAGTCGCCGAGGCCACCCGTGTAAATGAGGGTGAGAGTACCTCTTCTGCTGCGCCCACTCGTCAACAGGGCCTAGCTGATCCAACTCCCAGACGGAGCGTGAAGCGACCAGCGGGTGTTTAACTATATGAGGAACAAGATCACTGAACTTGAGTCGAAGCTGCGGAGAACTGAAGTGGAGCTTGAACGCCTCAGGGCGCGTTCCGCTGGGCCGTTCAATCAGCGCGAACGGTTCCTTCTTGACCAAATTGATCTGATATGTCGACAGCTGCAAGGTTGGACTCTAACTGTTTTGCTTTGATTTCTTCATGCTTGTGTTGTTCTGCACCTTGACCCGTTAATTGCAGTTGTTAACCCCGACTGGCAAGCCTGAGAACGCTCGAGTGGACGAGCGCGTGGAGAGTGAGGCCACCGGTAATTCTGTCGAAGCTCGCCAGTTTGGGTACATAAGGGAGAGGGTCGTATACTCGCGCGGATGCTGGATCGCACCTGGCGAGCTGCGTTCGTGCTTGAAGGTTGCAGGAAAGCACTCTGGCAAATCAACAAAGTGTTCTTCCCCCTTGATGAACAGCCGGAAGGGTTGCCCGCGCTGTTGAGAGGTTCCGCAGCAGCTAGGGCGTTGAAGGGGGTCGTCCTCGATCAGCTTGTTGCCGGGGCCAACACGGCGTTTGCCTATGTTCGACTGCATCGACCTCATGTTCCCTTGGACAGAATACTTGATGGGTTGCCTAGGGATGTTGATTATGCTGAATCCCTTGAGGCCGCACGTCAGGTGATGCGACAGGTCCTGAATCATACAGAGCGGCGTGTAGGGCCACTGGATGCGCCAAAGGAAGAGCCTGTCGACTAAGAAAAATAGTTTGTTGTATGATGTTAGCTTGTAACATAAATATGCATGTATGTATGCCCATATGATGTTGTATGTGTGATTTTGCACTTGTCGACCTGTATGGCGCGAGCCCCCGAGTGGTTCGAGTGGCGGCCTAGGATTTTCGAGTTATGCCTGTGTGGCGCAGCCCCCGAGTGATTCGAGTGGCGGCCTAGGCTAGACTTAGACCTGTATGGCGCGAGCCCCCGAGTGGTTCGAGTGGCGGCCTAGGATTTTCGAGTTATGCCTGTGTGGCGCAGCCCCCGAGTGATTCGAGTGGCGGCCTAGGCTAGACTTAGACCTGTATGGCGCGAGCCCCCGAGTGGTTCGAGTGGCGGCCTAGGATTTTCGAGTGTATGCCTGTGTGGCGCAGCCCCCGAGTGATTCGAGTGGCGGCCTAGGCTAGACTTAGACCTGTATGGCGCGAGCCCCCGAGTGGTTCGAGTGGCGGCCTAGGATTTTCGAGTTATGCCTGTGTGGCGCAGCCCCCGAGTGATTCGAGTGGCGGCCTAGGCTAGACTTAGACCTGTATGGCGCGAGCCCCCGAGTGTTCGAGTGGCGGCCTAGGATTTTCGAGTTATGCCTGTGTGGCGCAGCCCCCGAGTGATTCGAGTGGCGGCCTAGGCTAGACTTAGACCTGTATGGCGCGAGCCCCCGAGTGGTTCGAGTGGCGGCCTAGGATTTAGGTTGATTGCTCACAAAGGAAGAAATGACAAGTCTTTTCCTTCAAATATCTTTATTGATTCTCGCAAACAGGCCGCCTCGTTAAAACCCTTCCAGTCCCCTTAGGTACCCTGGCGAGGGAAAGAGTGCGTAAGAAACCTGCTGCTACTTAACAAGGTGAAGCTTACAAGCTGGGGTTTATCAGGCGTAGAAGCGGCGTAACTGTGCCACGTTCCACGGATTGCTGCAGACTGTCCCTGTCTTCGAGTCCTTCAGGCGGTAAGCTCCATTGCCGATTGCCTCTGTCACAATGTATGGCCCCTCCCATGGGGAGGCGAGTTTGTGCACCTTCTTCTGCTTGAGCCGGAGAACCAGGTCTCCTGGGACGAATGCTCTAGGCCGCAGTCGCCGACCGTGGTAGTTGCGCAGGTCTTGCTGGTACACAGCTGTGCGGCTGAGGGCGATGTCGCGTGCCTCATCCAGGACATCCACATCATCTTCAAGTGCTTCTTCAGCATCAGACTCGTCGTATGCCACCACTCGTGGAGCGTCAAATTTGATGTCGCAGGGCAGGACTGCTTCGGCACCGTACACCATGAAGAATGGTGTATACTGGGTAGATCTGTTTGGCGTGGTGCGTAGGCTCCACAGCACACTTGGTAGCTCCTCCACCCAGGCTCCTGCGGCTCGCTTCAATGGTACTCGCAGACGCTTCTTGATGCCTTTGCCGACTAGGCCATTGGCCCTCTCGACTTGCCCGTTGGACTGCGGGTGCGAGACAGATGCATAACTGAGCTTGACACCTTGTTCAGAGCAGAAATCCCTGAATTCTTCGGCTGTGAAGTTCGTCCCGTTGTCGGTGATGATGCCGTGTGGCACACCGAACCTGAAGATGATTGACCTGATGAAGTTGACCGCTGAGGTTGCGGTTGAGCTTGTGATTGGGACCGCCTCGATCCACTTCGTGAACTTGTCGACTGCCACCAGGAGGTGAGTGTGCCCGCCTGGGGAGGATTTCTTGAAGGGACCTACCATGTCGAGTCCCCATTGCGCGAAGGGCCACGCGAGTGGTATTGTCTTCAGTGCCGACGCTGGTGCATGCGGCTTGTTGGCGAACTCCTGACAGCCAACGCATTTTCTGACCAGCTCTTCTGCGTCTTGCATTGCGGTGGGCCAGTAGAACCCTGCTCGCAGCGCCTTGGCCACCAGTGCTCGACTGCTTGCGTGGTGCCCGCATATGCCGGCGTGGATGTCGAGTAAGATTGCTTGGCCGTCGGCTGGATCGATGCACCTTTGGAGTACTCCTGAGATGCTTCTCTTGTAGAGCTCGCCATTGATGATGGTGAAGCCTTTGGAACGGCGGACGATGCGCTTGGCTTCGACTGGGTTCTCCGGCAGTCGCTGGTGCAGCATGTAGGCCAGATACGGACTTGTCCACGTGGGCTCGACTAGCATTATCTCCATGACCTCCTTCTCCGTGCTTGGCGGGTTGGCGGTGCTTGTTGCCGATGTAGAGGGTCCTGGCGGGGGCCGGACCTTGATTGAGCGCTGTGTGATGCACTCGAGGAAGACTCCGGGTGGCACCGGAGCTCGATCCGATCCTAGGTTGGCCAGGACGTCAGCTTCTTCGTTGCTTTCGCGGCCGATGTGCCGCAGTTCGCAGCCGTCGAAGAGGCCTTCCAGCTGATTGTACAGCTCCCTGTAGGCTATCATGTTGTCAGCGATGGCATCACACTGCTTCATGGTTTGCTGCACAACCAGATAGGAGTCGCCGTAGATCATGAGGCGAGTGGCGCCGCAGTTCTGGGCCATCCGCATGCCGTGAATCAGGGCTTCGTACTCTGCTTCGTTGTTGGAAGGAGTTGGGAACTTCATCTGCAGCACGTACTTCAGCTTGTCGCCTTTAGGTGAAATGAGCACGACTCCTGCTCCGGCTGAATTGAATTTCTTTGATCCGTCAAAATACATTGTCCATGCATTGGACAAGTCGGGCTCGTCGGGCAGTTGTGCTTCTATCCACTCTGTGGTGAACTCTGGGAGGACCTGGGCCTTGATTGCCTTCGGGTGTGCGTACTTCAGCCCCCATGGCCCTAACTCGACAACCCACTTGGCGACTCTTCCTGTCACGGCTGGGTTAGTGAGGATGTCGGATAGGCAGAGGAGCTTACCACCGTGATCGGGTGCTCGGAGAAATAGTGGACCACCTTCCTGGACGTCATGAAGACTCCGTATGCCAGCTTTTGGTAGTGCGGGTACCGCTGCTTGGAATCGGTTAGCACCTTGCTGAGGTAATACACTGGTCGCTGAATAGGGTGACTCTTTCCTTCTTCCTCCCGCTCGACTACGAGTACGGTACTGACCACCCTGTTCGTGGCTGCCACATACAGGTACAGTGGCTCATTCTCATGTGGTGCCACCAGCACTGGAGGAGTTGTGAGGGTCTGCTTCAGTTTGTCGAATGCATCTTGTGCCTCCTCTGTCCACTCGAATTTGTCTGCCTTTTTCATCAGTTGGTAGAAGGGCAGGGCCTTTTCTCCCAACTTACTAATAAATCGACTGAGCGCTGCGACTCTGCCGGCCAGGCGTTGTACTTCACGGAGCTTGGTCGGTGCAGGCATGTCGAGTATGTTCTGCACCTTCTCAGGGTTGGCTTCGATTCCTCTCGCAGAAACAAGATACCCCAGTAGTTCTCCGGCTAGGACGCCGAAGACGCACTTTTCTGGGTTTAACTTGATCTGGTACTCGTTGAGCGCGTCGAAGACCTTGCGGAGGTCGTCGATGAGGCTGTCCTCTGTGCGGGTGGTGACGACTATATCGTCGACGTAGACCTGGACAGTCTGTCCTATGAGCTCCTTCAAGCAAGCCTGCATCGTGCGCTGGTATGTCGCTCCAGCGTTCTTCAACCCGAAGGGCATCATCTGGTAGCAGAATACACCGTGTGGTGTGATGAATGCCGTCTTCTCCTGATCCTCGACTTTCATCCTGATCTGCTGGTACCCAGAGTAGGCATCCAGGAAGGATAGGCGTGCACAGCCTGCAGTCGAATCGACGATCTGATCAATCCGCGGGAGCGGAAAGTGATCTTTGGGGCAGCACTTGTTGATGGCGGTGAAGTCGACGCACATGCGGAGTTTCTTCGTCTTCTTCTTTTCCACCAGTACTGGGTTTGCTACCCACTCTGAATCTTTTATTTCTCGAATAAATCCGGCGTGGAGCAACCGGTCAATCTCCTTGCTGATAGCATCTCTCTTGGGACCCGCGAAACGCCTCATGGACTGCTTGACTGGTCTGGCATCTTTGCGGACGCGTAAGGAGTGCTCGGCGAGTTCCCTTGGTATACCTGGCATGTCAGAAGGTTGCCAGGCGAATATCTTCCAGTTCTCGCGCAGGAACTCGACGAGCGCGCTTTCCTATGCGTTAGTCAGGCTTGATGACACCCTGACCGTCTTGTCGGCATCCGTCGGGTGTACCTGGTGAGCCCTTGTGTCGTCGCTTGTGTTGAATGTCGACTCCTTGGATGATTTCTTCCGTGGCGGGAACAGAGTCTTGTCGTTGTCGACTGCCATCATCTCCAGGTGCTCGTCCGTCCCAAAGAACTC
This sequence comes from Puccinellia tenuiflora, assembly GCA_012064385.1. Taxonomy (NCBI): domain Eukaryota; kingdom Viridiplantae; phylum Streptophyta; class Magnoliopsida; order Poales; family Poaceae; genus Puccinellia; species Puccinellia tenuiflora. The sequence continues at coordinate 552,380 of QRDG01000239.1, read as the reverse complement.
AGAAATCCTGCTGAACTCGCGGTCGCAGCTGTCAGACCGGTCGAAGTCGCCTTTCACCGTGATGACACCCTTTGGTCCCGGCATCTTGAGCAAGAGGTAGGCGTATGTGGCACTGCCATGAACCTGGCGAAGGCCGGACGACCCAGTATGGCATGATATTGCGACTTCCAGTCGACTACCTCAAAGTCGATCGCCTCTCGCTGGAAGTTTTCGGGTGTGCCGAATATGACATCGAGTGTAATGGTTCCCATGGGCGTGACTGCTTGCCCTGGTACTATACCGTGGAAGGTATTTGCTGATGGCGTTAGGTTGGATGTTGACCTGTTCATCCTTCTCAGGGTGTCGGCAAAGATGATGTTTATACCGCTGCCTCCATCCATGAACACCTTTTTCAAGGTGTACTCCCCGATCTGAGCTTCGACTACCAGAGCAGCGTGCCCGGGTCGTGGTATCGCCGGCGGGTGGTCCGCTCTGGAGAAAGTGATCGTTGTTTCTGATCCTCTCAGGTAATCGGGTACTGCAGGTGGATTGGTGAGTGCTTGGTAGACCTGGCGGGTGATGATTTTCTGGGTCCTGTTGGAAGGACGTCCCTTCTGTATCATGTTGATCTGCCCACGTGCTGCCGGGAACGCGTTAGCAGGATCCTGCGGCTGTGGCTGTGGCTGTTGTTGCTGTTGCGGGTAGAAGGCCAGCGCTGCTTGCGCTGGGTTGGCGACTGGAGGAGGAGGTGGCGCCTGGAGGGCCAGCTGTGCGGCTGGCTGTGCCACGGGTGCCGCTTGGTTATCACGCTGTCCGTTCTGAGGGACTATTCGCGCAAACGCCCTGTATATCTTTTGCGCCTTTCTGCAATCCTTCAACAGGTGGCGGGATCCCCACTTGCCTGTTTCTGGGTCCCGGAACATGTGATGCTTGCAAGGTTGCTCTAACTCTTCTTCCTTAGTCAGTGGGCGTCTCCGCCACTCGCGCTTGCGACTTCCGTCTCTATGGTAGCTGCTGCCACCGTCCTGGTTGTACTGCCTTTCATTCTCACGGGGGGTTTCGAATCCCGCCGCTACTAACTCGATCGAGTCGTTGCCGATGTAACGCGGCTTCTTCTTCAGGCGCCCTTCTCGCCAGTTGCTGGGTCCTGCTTCTTGCCTCGGGGATCGTGGTGCATCACGAACAGAGTCTTCTCCATCTGCCCACTGGTTGGCTATCTGCATGAGCTCGATCATGTTCCTCGGCCTAAGCCTACCGAACTCCTCGCGGAGGTCGTGGCGATAAACGCCGTGCATGAATGCATCCATCACCCTGTCCTCTGAGGTGGCTCCATCCATGGTGTTGCGAAGTAAGGTCCACCGCTGGATGTACGAACGGAGTGGCTCGTCTCGACCTTGCTTGCACGCCTGGAGCTCAATGAGGGTTGTTGGCCTTGCGTATGTCCCCAAAAAACTCTTCACGAAGGCGTTCCTGAACTCGTCCCAGGTGCTGAAAGCGTCCCTGGGCTGAGTGTTGAGCCACCCGCGAGCAGATCCCGTGAGCATCAACTGGATGTACTGCATGGCAGTAGTCGAAGTACCACCTTGACAGCTGCACGCGATGAGGTAGTCTTCCAGCCAGTCCCTTGGGTCTTGCTTCCCATCATACTTGGGTGTCTCCGCTGTTAGCTTGAAGCCTTTGGGCATCTTCGTATCGCGGATGTTGAAGCTGAAACATGCAGCTCCGCGTGGCTCGAAGTCGTCGTCGTCGTAGTCGTTGGCTTGTGCACTCGCCGCTCGCAGCCGTCGACTGCGGTCCACCCTTCTCTGTGCGACGACGTTACGGACATCTTCGCCTGGCTGCGGCTGTCGCAGTCGAATTGGGGCTGGGTCTACAAGTGGTGCGGGTTCACGATCGCGGCGGCCTCGATTCTCGTGCGCCCTTTCTGCCGGTGCTGATTTTGCCAGGACTTCCTCGACTTCCCTGAGGGATTGAATCTGTCGCCTGTGGAGGCGGGCGTGGGCGTCACCCTCCGGCGGCTGTGTTAGTCGCAGGTAGGTTTCGACCGCCATGAGGGCCGAAGCGGGTGTCTTGGGGACGGGGATTCCGTCCGCATCTTCCGTCATGAATGATGACTCCAGATTGCGAGTGAGGTGGACGCGATCAGCTTCTGGCACCCGTGGCATGCGAGCCCTGTGACGCCCTCCTTGCGAGACTTCCTCCGATCCGGCCAAAAACGAGTGTGCTGCCCTCCTGGCACTCGACGCGTCAGCCAACTCTTTGCGCCGAATCAGATCGGCCTTCTCTTGGCGAACTCGCTCGGACTCCTTCCAAAGCAAGTATTGGACCGCCAGTTGGTCTTCTCGGGGTTCATCTGGTGAAGGGAACGTGCCCTCGTCCACGTGCTTCATGGCCTGGATCGCCATCTCCCGAGTGATGGTGAGTCTTGTCACCCTGTCCGGCATGGTCACCTCCAGCGGGTATACGGGTTCCCCGCCGTTGGATCTTGCTGGGCTGGCCATATAGACTTGCGCGGGGTAAACCCGTCGAGTGGGGCTGATGCTCCCAGTCCTGCTTCCTTCGTCCGAGCTATGCTCAGAGTCGAAGATCACATCAACGTGGCGGGTGCCACGGTCACTGCTACTGGCGATTCCGCGACGCAGAGGCGCGGTTGGCGTAGGCGAAATTGGCGTAAATTTTGGCTTCGTCCGAGGCGCGGACAAGAAGGTCGGAGTAGACTTGTTCCGCGCCAAGGTTGCAGTAGATGCGATTTTTCTGGTAACTGCGGGTGTGGTCACCGCAGTCGCCTTTGACGCAGTCGTAGATGGTGCTGACGCAGTCGAAGTAGATGCGATCCTCGCGGCGGGTGAAGCCGCGGTCGGCGCAGTCGGTGTAGATACTGGCGCGTCCGTCGCGCGCAACGTGGCCAGCGTGGGCCGGAGCGTTCCGCGACTGTCCACCAGATAGCGCAGACTACCAAAGGTAATCCACGTGCTCTGCTGCACCTCAGCGTACGCCGGGAGATCCGCCGGCGAGTGGTGGACGAACTCGAGGAAGCCGGTGTAGATCGACTCCCTGGCGCTGATGTCGTTCTTCATTGTTGATGAGGCCGGCGCAACCATGACTCCAACGATCTGTTCTTTCCCACAGACGGCGCCAATTGACGAGTAGTGGACTCGGCAAATCCCAAGGTTGTACACCCCGGGTTGATTGAGGGGGAGAGAGTATGAACGTTGGTGGCTGTGACGGCTAACAGGGGGCGAGTTTTACCCAGGTTCGGCCCCTCGAGGTGAGGTAAAGACCTACTCCTGCTTGTCTGGAATTATCGAGGTAGCTACAATGGCGAGATGCAATCTCGCTAGGGTTTGCTTGCTGGTTGCCTGACCTAGACGACGCACCCTCCTGGCCTTTATATCACAGGCCAGGTCTCGGGTGGACGGTGCAGATTGCACGTTACAAGATAAGGAGAACTCTCACCGGCCTAACCGACTACTTGGGCCACACGGTACATTTCATGGGCTTCAATGGGCTTCTCTTGGCGTGACCCAGGTATCACCACCGTGGGGCACCCGAAAGGTAGCCCCACGACAATTGTTTAACATGTTCAACATAAGTTTCAAACCCACTTTTAGGAATACAGATATGCTCAGCAAATGATTTAGCTATTTCAAGTATAACATAAGGATCAAGATTAAATGTATCACTCATATTTTTAAACAAGATGGAAGTAGAGAAGCTCTCCACACATGAATATCCAAAATCAAAACAAGGTTCATTACCTTTATCAAGTTCCCAGTGTCCAGTATTTTCAGAAATAGTTTCCAATAGGTTCCATGCTTCTTCTGCAGTATTATTTGTAAAACTCCCACCAGATGAATTGTCCAGAATTTCCTTATGCTTCAGAGGTAGCCTCACATAAAAGTTTATCAATATAAGTTTCTTTGTAAGATCATGACAAGGATTCTCACGAAGAAGTGCCTTCAGTCTCCCCAAAGCTTGAGTAATACTCTCTCCCAGATGTGGCCAGAAATTAAATATATAACAGCGGCTCTCATAAGCTTCTCTAGGAGTAAAATATTTAAGAAATAAAATCTTTCTCAATACACTCCATTCAGTAGTGGCTCCTTCATCCAAAGACCTGAACCAAATACGAGCATTACCAGATAAACACATAAATAATAGCTTCCTTTTCACATAGTCCTCAAAAATACCAGGAATCCTAAATAAGCCACATATTTCTTCAATCAATTCAATGTGTTCACGTGCAGACTTAGTTCCATCCCCTGAAAATATATTCTTCGTAACTCTTTCAACATGGCCAGTGGGAATTTTAAATCCCACTTCAGGTATCTTAGACACAGCAGTTTCAACCACTTTAGCAGTAGTGGCATAATCACTTTCATATAGAGCAAGGTGCAGGGAGAAACGATTCTTAAATGCCATAGTATCAATGAGATAAAACAGCAAATATAATTCAGCTTTCAAGTTTCCTTACCAAACTTCTTACCAATAGCGCTAGGCTCCCCGGCAACGGCGCCAAAAAAGTATCTTGATGACTCCCAAGTGCAGGAGATCAATTGTAGTACCTTTCAATTAGAAAAGGTTGTCGAACCCACGAGGAGCTGAAGGTATTGGTTAGAAAGAATGATAAATAAAGCAATGAAAGATGCAAGTGTTTTTGGGATTTTCAGTTGTATGATTGCAAAGATAATAAAAATGTTGATAGTAAATAGTAGCAGTTGAAAGCCCAATCCTCTATGTGGCAAGAGGACAAGCTCAAATGTTGTGGAACTTATATGTGGAAAACGTTCCCGAGGGCGGCATGGATATCACTAGGCATAGAGATTTATTAAACAACACGTTGCATATCTTGTCAAGTTTTAATCTTCTTGGGGCGGAGCCATAACTAGGCATAGCTAAATAAATAATCTACAACCCCTTATGATGGATCATGTAGCCAATTAAATGTCTGCACAAGAATTATTAAGACACAAAGTCCCACCATAGCATTACACTCTAAGGTCCCCGACACTACTACCCACATAATATAACTGCATGACTCCGTCTTAGGCTTACTTGTCCTCCCAAGTCTTCCTCAATTCATTACACTACGTTGTTCTCCTATGAGCCCTTATAGGTGAAGTGTTGTGCAGTCGACGTTCGCACAACACCATCATAGAATCACATAGAAGATAAACTCTTGACAAAATACCAACACATGTTATATATAAATCATTGCCAATTCATCCTATGCCCTCAGGAACATATGGGAACTACTCACAACGTGCAAACATGATCATAATCAGTGGCATAAAGGGTTCAACACAATCTGAAATAAATACTTCACCACCAAATAATGACAAGTACCCAATCACAAACATGAATAGGAGCACAAGACAATGATCTAGGGTATAGCAACTCTCAAACTATGAGTGGAACGGAGTGGATCACGGAGATGACGATGGAGATGGTGATGGACTTGATGTAGAGGCCTCCTCCCACGCCAAGGAGGAGAGGTGATGACGATGGCGATGATTTCCCCCTCTTCGGAGCTCCGGAGCAGCAGGATCTGACCCCCTTCGGAGAGAATCAGGAGCTCCGCCGCCGCCACGGCCTCAGATAATTCGGGAAAATTTAGGGTATCCTTTTTCGGGGAAGACGAAGGCGTACATAAAAAGCCCCAGGCGAGGAAGTGCCCGAGGCCCCGTTTGGTGGGTCCCACGCGGCCCCTGTACCTGGCCGCGTGGGCCCACCCCTTTTGGGCCTCGTGGCCTTCCTCTCTTCGGTCTTCTTTCCATCGCCCTTCTTCCGAAGAAAAACTGCCGTGGTATTTTTCCTTTAATTATTTGGGTTCGCGAAACTCCTGAAACAATAAAGACAAAAAGGGGGGTATTCTGCCTCCCAGATATTAAATACCAAAAATAGGGACTTTGTATGAAAGTCCCATAAATCATCTAAAACATGCAAAACATTGATATAACAGTGCAAATAACATTCCCATATGATAATATAAGGTATAAAAATGATGATATAAAATGCACGTATCAGCCGTCTTCGGCACAGGGTTTGAGATAGTCTTCACAAATGTGGACCATTTTGGATAGATTCCATCTGCCAGGTAGTATCCCTTGTTGTAATGGTGCCCGTTGATCTCGAAGTTCACCGGGGGAGCATTACCTTCAACAAGATTGGAGAAGACATTGGAGCACTGCAGGACGTTGATGTCGTTGTTAGATCCTGGCATTCCAAAGAAGGAATGCCAAATCCAGGTATCATACGAAGCCACTGCCTCAAGTACGACACTGCAACCGCCTTTGTGCCCTTTGTACATCCACTGCCAAGGAAATGGACGGTTTTTCCATTGCCAATGCATTCAGTTGATACTTCCTAACATTTCAGGAAATACTCTTGCTTAATTCTCGGCTAGGATCCGAGCAGTGTCTTCCACAGTGGGTGTTCGCAAATATCCAGGTCCAAACGCTCCCACAACGGATCTGCAGAACCTGTAGAAACACTCAAGCACGGTGGACTCGGCCATGCGCAGATAGTCATCCTGCGAATCAGCTGGAGCTCTATATGCAATCAATTTCAAAGCGACCGTGCACTTCTGGAGCTAGGAAAATCCAACCGTGTCGGTGCAATCCTTTTTGCAAACGAAGTACTTGTCGAACTGCCGAACACCATGCACAATCCTGAGGAAGAGCTTCCGGTTCATCCTGAAACGGCGTCGAAATGTCTTCTCGCCGTGCAATGCATCATCAGTGAAGTAGTCGGCGTACATCATGCAATAGCCTTCGGCACGCTGCCGTTGCTTGTTCTTTTGGCGATTTGGTGCCGAGCCACCGCGCTTCGGCTGTGCATCGGCGGCGTACAGGCCGGCCAGACAGGCGAGCATCTGCAAGTGCTCTTCGTCGTCGGCGGCGGCGCCGTCGGCTTCCTCTTCCAGTAGAGCGGCGAGCATCTCCTCGTCGTCGGAGTCCATCTCAGGCAAAACGTCGAACACCTCGCGGGCAGGGTGGGCGCGAAGCTTGACCGCAACGGCGATTCACCGCGAAAACCCGGGCAGCAGCGGATAGCGAGTGGGGGATACGGCAGGGCGTGTCGTAGCGGTGGTTGGCGGTGGTTGGTGGACTATTCTGGCGGCGCGTTCGCGGCGGAGGGGGGAGGAGGTAGTGCCGGCGGCGAGGGGAGGCAGACGAGGAATGGGGTGAATGTTTGGTGGGATATGTGCGTTCTCTCACCGACAGGACTGGCCCGTGTGGCTTTTTTCCTTTCGCCGGTGCCCCATGGATTCGGCATGGGACGCCGCATAAAATTCGGGCCAATCCGGCGAAAAACGAGGCCGGACGCTGAGACGCGAGTAGGAGGAAAATGGGCCGTGGGGGTAAAAAAAAAGGTGCTGGGGCCTCTCCGGGGGTCGCGCGGCTGGAGTTGCTCTAACACACACAAAAAAAAAAAAAAAAATACACGAGCAGTGACTAGGGCGAAATGAGCTTCTTCCGCCTCTGCCTCCTCCTTAGCCGCCGCCGCCGCCGCCGCCGTCCCCACTCAGCAGCGGTGAAGACGACCCTGGAAGACGACGACCTCCTCGGCGAGATCCTCCTCCGCCTCCCGCCAGAGCCGTCCTCCCTCCCCCGCGCGGCCCTCGTCTGCAAGCGCTGGCGCAGCCTCGCCTCCGACCCCGGCTTCCTGCGCCTCTTCCGCCGCCACCACCGCCGCAATCCTCCACTCCTCGGGTTCTTTCCCAGAAACGACGTCCTCTCCATCATACCTACTCTTGAGGCCCCGAATCGTGTCCCGCCTGGCTGCTTCTCCTTGCATCCCGGCGAGGGCGACCGCTTCCTCTCCCTTGGATGCCGCCATGGCCTCGTACTCATCTTCAACATAACGCCGAACCAGATGCTGGTGTGGGACCCCGTCACCGGCGACCAGCACCGCCTAGCCATTCCCCCGGGGATTGCGAAACATGGGGAGAAGTCAGCAATCAACGGGGCGGTGGTTCGCCCTGCCACAGAAGTCGACCACTTCCAGGTGGTCTTGACAGTGGGGGACAACGACGACAAGCAACACAGACGAGTGTACGCCTGCGTTTACTCGTCGGAGACAGGCTTATGGGGTGATCTCATCTCAACACCGCCTTCATCCGAGGTCCCTAGAAGTGTTTGTCCCACCTTGGTTATTCATACCGCTGTGCTTGCTGGGAACTCCCTGTACTGGATTCTTGTTCAGAATTTTGTTGGAATTCTTGAGTTTGATTTGGAGAAGCAAAGCCTAGCCGTGATACAGGTGCCACTGCGTATGCGTGAAAAGGGCCATTTCTCGATTATGCGGGCAGAGGGCGGTGGCCTTGGTTTACTCTTCCAGACAGACAGCAGCATCCAATTGTGGAACAGGAAGACTGATTGTGACGGTGTTGCTTCATGGGCGCTTGGAAGAACAATTGAACTGGACAAGCTACTTTCCCTAGAGTCACGGCAAGTATCAGTATCAGTATCAATACTAGGTCTCGCTGAGGAAAATAATGTGTTGTTCCTTTGGACTTGTGGCATTGTCTTTATGGTCCATCTTGAGTCATTGCAGTTCAAGAAGCTTTATGAAACCAGCTACCTTTGTCATTATCATCCATTCGAGTGTGTCTACACTGCAGGTAATAGCATGCCTTCACATATCAATTACAACAACAAAAAAAACCATGATGATGAATTTATTTGAATTTATGAATAAATGCTCATTTTACGACTTTAGGAGTGTGGCAAGTCCATTTGTACCTAGGAATACTAATATGTGTTGTTCATTTCGGTTTTCAAGCTAAATCTGTTTGAAGATAAATCAGAATATTGACGATCACTTGTGCTACGATTTATTAGTATGATTGTATTTTTTATTTTTTTCGGTATGGCGTGGAACGAACTTATATTCTGGATAACTTGTCTCTTACGGAATAGCTAAGTGTCTCACTGTCATGTTCTTCATTTGTACAATATTCATCAGTATATATTGTTCCTATAATATTCTTTACGTTTGACAATATGTGTGGTTTTGTTTATCTTGTTGTAACAAAGCTGTGAGTTTACTTAAATATCTAGTCGATGCCTCCCTCATATCTATTTTTCTTTTTGTTGGATTAATATTGATTGTTACTTGTTCGATTTCTTATGATTGAAGGAACAGGCATTGGTGCTGGACATGATGCAGCTGATCTTTTGCACGACACGTAAGATGATCGTCTGGTTAAATATGCTATTGTGATGTACTAATTGAGCAGGTATGCTTATCTTCTGTATGTATGTTGAGATATCTGAACAATATGTATTGCCTTCCTTTTTACTGCCATTTCTCAAGTACCAAATTCCAAGAGAGGACTGTAAAATTAATCTGGGACTCTTTGCTTGGCTGTTCACCTACCCCTCCTTATGACTTTAACCACCTGCCTTCTCTTTTATTTGATGATGCTCTATCCCATCTCTACTGGATGTGTGTCGTTCACTTGTCTTCCCGTTCCATCTAGCTGCATTTCTTTCAGTTTACCTGCTTAGTTCTCTTGCAGTTCCTTCTGGTAATGCCGGTTGTCCCTCTAGCTCCTCAGACAACTTAGCACCCTTATCCTTTTTGTGCCTATGTTAAGTGCTGGCATAATGAAATGCATCCTCTTCTGTGTTCTTCATGGATATTTTTTTTGTTATACCTATGCCAGTTGTTACATGCCTCTGCTTAATTTTTCATGGTTATGGCTCTACCAGGTCGTTGTATGATTTATATGTTGTTGCATCTACATCAGTAGTTGATAATTGACAATACATATTTTCTTTGGTCCAAATAGGCTATGATTTGTTGACAGTCTATTCTCTCTACTTCCGGTAACATAAGATGCTTAAAACTTTATATTAAACACACAGAAAAATGGCATGACTTGATTCACCATGAATACTTCTTTCGTCACGGAGCATATTATTATTACTAACATATTAATACTATCATTAAAAGTAGTTGTCGAAGTGTTGCTCATGATGTTGTGGAGAGTAAAAAAGATGGCATCTATGTTGGACCGAAGGAAGTGTGTCCATTAAAAAGATGGTGTACGATCCCTTACTTGAGGTTTATACTGCACCGGTTATTTAATTTTGATTTGTTAGCCTCTAGCTAGCTTGTACATTTTGTAAAAGTACTTCTATGAGCTAGAAACCAGATGGTTCGCTTTACTACTCCATGACCCCCTCACATGCCAATGATGACGAGCAATATTTCAAAGGATTTGATAAGCTAGGAGCCTAGGATGTTTAGTATTTCCCTGTAATGGAGTTATTTGAACTGCTAATCTTATAGCCTTTACTTGAGAATTGCTGACATTAAGAGTTGAAGGTGTGGCATTAAAAATCAACTGGTATCCTGTAGCTGTTCTCTGTTTCTAATGTTAGTCTTGGTCCAATAATGCTGAGGCAATTCAGTTTTGGACCTTTTGGCACAGTTTCCACAATAATATTGAAGCTAATGTTTTATGATTTTGAGTAATACAAAAAATTGTGATACATCACCTTAATGATTTCTCTGCTAATGAATATTAGAAATTGGTTTGACCGATGAAATTGGTTGCACTGCAGGTATCTAAGATTACATCCTGGCTGAGATGCGAAAACGGGTTGTGTGCTGTAGGTTCTTCCATTTTGTACGCTGTGCTCCACCCGGAAAAATCGGCCCTCCATGCGGGTGCATTGTGAAGTTTGCCCTGTAGGAGTTAATGGCTTAATTTGCAAGCTTACCAGTTATCTAATTTATGTACACAACTGATCAGCTGGCATGAAGACGTGGTGACTTGCTTTGCATTAATGATTAGTGTTGACACAGTCTGTTAATCTTCATTTGCTCCTTCCGGGCAAGCACATTGAGGCAGCTCGCCCGTGAGTGTGTGTGAGTGCATCATGTATGCCCCATATGCTGTGCCACGTCGAGATTTCAACTCCAAAAACTTTAAAATCTCTTATGTTTGGTCCCTTGATGCCCCCTTATCAAACTCATAGACGTGGTGTCTGTGTGTTGTATCCTTATCAGGCAAGAAATTTGTACTTGAAACAAAAACAGAGATAGCATTGCTGTTGAATTTGTATCATGATCACGCAGGTGCCCGAATTCCAAGCAAACAGAGATAGCATATTTGCCCGAATTCCAAGCAAACAGAGATAGCATATTTGTTTCCAGAAGGCTAGTTATCTTGAGTTTTTTTTAACAGGGATACGACTTTATTCATCATATAATAGCAGGACAGTTTATAATCATGGTTGAAATAAAGTCAGGGGCGAAGATTGCAACATCAGGCCTGTGGTAATCAGCTGTAGACTGCATAGCTTCTAGTCTTCTACGACTTGAAGGCAATCAAAGCTACACCGCCAGCTTGTTGCATCCCAGATGACTGGCAAGAGTAGTAAAACCATTAATCAAGTGCTATAGCTTCAGCGATACGCCACCAGAGGGCAGATGAGGCATGAACCAAGTTGCCACGCCGGGGGAATAACTGTGATCAGGAGAATAGGGCTACAATTTACGGATAATAAGGTGGAGAACATGGGTACATTTGCACCCGCTTTCAAAATGCATTTTCGCAATGTCCAAAAATTCCGAAAAAAATATGCACGCGTACATATTGTGAAAATGCATTTTGAAAGCGGGTGCAAATATACCCATGTTCTCCACCTTATTATCCGTAAAGAGAGTGAATAGGTAGAACATTTGGACATTGCGAAAATGCATTTTGAAAGCGGGTGCAAATATACCCATGTTCTCCACCTTATTATCCGTAAAGAGAGTGAATAGGTAGAACATGGGTACATTTGCACCCGTTTTTTGAAAAAACATTTAAAACATGTTTAAAATATGTTTAAAAAATCTGAAAAAAGTACACGCATACATCTCGCATAATGTGTTGATGACACAAAGTTTCGTGAAAAGTGTACATTTTAGTTTTCATCCACAAAAAAGAAAAATATTTGTGACTTACATATAACACATATATGTCAGATTTTTGTCTTTTTCACACAAGTCAAGTAAAAAGTATTTTTGGGACGAAACTTTTAGCGCACACTAGAAACTACAATTTACGGACTAAAATTAACCTATAATTAGGAGAATCTCGGCGAGATAACCCATGGATTTCAAAGGAAGTTTTTACCAGAATATCGCAAGGGAGCAGAACTGCCGTCTTTTACAGCCTATGGCTGACAGACAGTGAGGAAGTGAACAACTAAAAAGTGTAAGTTATGAATGCAGAAACCCATTCAGTGAACACGAATATTTCAAAGACAAATGTTACTAGCACCCCATCTAGTACCTTCAGCAAAAGCAAAGTCTATGGATTAACAGTTGCTGCTAAGCTATATAGGAAGATCATCCATTGCATTCCTTTAAAGTTTAAACCAGATACCCTACCATAAAAAAATGCTAATATTTTCACCTTTATCACCATATCCTCTTACATTGTCTAAAGTAGAAATAGCAAACTTATCCGAAGGAAATATACTTGTAGAAGGGTACATATATTATACACTGATCATGAAGATAATACACAATGAATATCAGAAGGAAAAAAAAAACTTATAGAGCCTATCTATAAGTATACAAGGTTACATATATTATGGGGACCTGGCAAACTTTGACTCGTAGATCTCAAAAGAATGATACAGATCATGGTTTGGAATAATAGAGTGGATAGTTACCCCTCATGCATCATTAAACACCATCACAACACAGAGTTGCATCAGTAGACACAGCCATTCGCTACTTATGCTAGGATGGACAACAGGCCTAACGTGCCAGTGTTGTACAAAGGCTTATAGCTCAACTGAAATCAATTTTTTTTATTTGGTAGCTTCAGAGGATTGATATTTGAATCAACAGTTTTGCTGCCAAAATATGCATGTAGTTTTGTGATTGGATACAGTTTCACATATGCAAGCACTGAATATTGAAGAGAAATGACAAGATTAATTCATGCTATCTCCATTGGTTTATTTCTGAAGATTAGGGACAGATGTAAGTGATAAGACCAATTCATTTGTTAATTATGCTCTAGCTTTTCAGTATTGAAACATTTCACAGAAAAAGTACGGTCAACTACAGGATTTAGAATCAATCTTTGAAGAATATAGGGAAAGAAATCAAAAGGCAAAAAATAAGCATACACCCAATAGATTCTGAGCGTAATCTAAACATAAAAAATTGAACTGCAATTTTAGTACTAAGTGAGATATGGTGGCACAAAAGATGACGAATGGAAAAAGGAACATGCTAGACAAAAATCGGCATGAAAGCAGATCACAGCAATACTGGATAGTACTTTTTCTTTCTGGTTCTCAGGGCCCTGGTTTCAACAGAAATTTGGTCCACCCACACATCTAATTTCCATCATCTTAAACAGAAATGAGAACCAAAAATATATTCCTGGACTTCTTATCACCGAAGATTGTAGATAATGCCTTCTTCTCTACCGTCATCAACTCGTCAGGGTTCAGAAATCAATATCAGACAACAAACATCCAGCTAGGCAAAGAACACTGAAACAGGATTTTGGCAGCTTACTACAGAGTGGAAACTTTGTTGCGATATACACGGTTACCAACTCTCATAGTCATAGCACGTTCTTGGTTCATGTAAATCTGAAATTAGTCGGCACTTCCCCTCTGCAAGCGGCATCATAGTCTTCAGCAAGGTACGATGCAGCTTCCTTGTAAGGGCATATGAACTTCTCCACAAATACCTTGTCGGTCAACTTGAAAATAGTATCATAGTTGCAGTTATCTAGCAATCCATTTGCCTTAAGAAACTTCAGAACATAGTACCGGGGCCTGAGCCTGCCCTCTAGGCTAAGACAGAGAATTACCGGCCGACCTGCAATATACGCCGGTTCCAACCCCGCCTCAGAGAAAAGGAACTCAGACTTCCTCTGCATCATCTCCTTAGACTTGGTCAGCACCATTGGAGCCTTACGAACAGCAAGACGCACCTCAGTATCTGACCACCTGAACGTGTTCTTCAAGTGCTCCACCTTGGTCTCCTCGCTGAGGAATTGAACAGCATGTAACGCGTGCCTGAACATCCCCGATCCACGGGGCACGCCGAGACCTTCGACGCACGCCACCATGGCCTGGAGTCTCTTCGGGTTGGCGGTGAGCAGCCGTGGCACCGCGATGCACACCTTGGCAACATCGGGATCAGCTAGCCCGCACTCCCGCAGTAACACGACATTGGGCTTGATCACCTTGTCTAGATCGGAAGGAGAATGTAGGAGTTGTGCCTGAGTACCCGAAGGAGGTTCTCAAAGGAGCCGAAGAGGGGCAGGCAGTAGTGCAGGTTGTGGACGACGACCCTACGACGGAGGCTGCAGCGGGCAAGCGGGACGAGGCGCGCGATCTCAGGGCGCGACAGGCCGAGGGCGGTGAGCCCGGAGACGACGGGTGACAGGGTCCTCTCGACGCCGGCGCAGAGGAGCTGCGGGTCGCAGGCGACGAGGGCGGCGACGTCGGCGCCGGAGAGGCCGAGGCCGGCGAGGAATGCGAGGACGGCGTCGGGATTGGCGGGCGACTTGAGGTGGGAGATCTTGGCGGAGGCCTTGAGGGCCTGCGCTCGGGTGAGGCCGCAGGTGTCGACGAGGTAGTCGTCGACGGCGAATCGAGGGCTTTGTGGAACGGCGGCGGGCGCGGCAGCGGAGAGGAGGCGGTGGAGAGGGGAGGCGGGAGAGGAGAGGAGATGGGTGAGGATGCCGCTTCTGAGACGGAGCATGTCGCACGCGAAGGGGAAGGCGGCGGCGGCGGCGGCGAGAGGAAAGTGGGACGGTCGCCGCCGGCTGTTGTTCGAACAAAGCAGCGAGCCAGCGACGCACAGCCTTGAAGCCCACGAAGGAGTATTCCACGAGCCCAACTTGTGAGCCCAGTGGGCCTCCATATCTTCTCACAGGACTGCCTAGTTTACGGCCTGCGCTGCCCTTCTCTTCACTCCACCACATCCCCCATCAGTGAGATGAGCAGCCGCCCCCGCTCGCCATCGGCGGCCTCGCCGCTGGACGACGACGACCTGCTCGCCGAGATCCTCCTCCGCCTTCCGCCGCAGCCCTCCTCCCTCCCCCGCGCCTCCGCACTCTGCCCGCGATGGCGGCTCCTCGTCTCCGACCCTCGATTCCTCCGCCGATTCCGCACCCACCACCGCCGTAACCATCCACTCCTCGGGTTCTTCTTCACTGGGAACAGCATACCTTGCCTCGATCTCTCCTTCGAACCAACTCTGGATCCCCCCAATCGTGCCCCAGTCAGGCGCTTCTCTTTGCAGTCCGACAACGGTGGCTACTCGAGATTCCTCAACTGCCGCCATGGCCTCGTTCTCATCTTCCCCACGAAGCCTAACCAGCTCCTGGTTTGGGACCCCATCATCGGCAGCCAGCACCGCATTGCCGTTCCCCCCGGGTTCGAAATGGTGGTGACGTCTCAGGTGAACGGAGCGGTGCTTTGTGCTGCCGGAGATGTCCGCCACTTCCAAGTGGTCCTGATGGGAACATACCAAGAACATCATACACGAGTCGTGGCTCGCGTGTACTCCTCAGAGACCGGCCTATGGAGTAACGTCGTCTTAGCGAGCTTGTCCACTGACGCCGTTATTAACAGGGGCATGGATTGTGTCCTGGTTGGAAATTCTCTTTACTGGTTAATTTCTCAGAAGTTGGCTGGCATCCTTGAGTTTGATTTGGATAGGCAGAGCCTAACGATGATACATGTGCCAGTGGATATCTATGCCAAGGGCAATTGCCGCTTCACGGTTATGAGGGCGGAGGGTGGTGGTCTTTGTTTCCTACTTCTGTCAGACTTTGATGCCCAATTATGGAACATGAAGAAAGGTTCTGATGGTGTTATCTCATGGGTACCGAGAAGAACTATTGAACTGGACAAGCTACTTTCCCTCAAACCAGAGAAGGCTATATTTCCCCCAATGATACTAGGGTTTCGCTGAGCACAATAATGTGCTTTTTCTAGGGACATGTACCAGCATTTTCATGGTCCAGCTTAAGTCTATGCAGTTCAAGAACTCTCCAAAGCCAAGTTTATGTCTGTTTTTCATCCATTTGAAAGCGTCTATACTGCAGGTAATGCCATGCCTTTACGCTGTGGGTATAACAAAAGAAACGTTACTTTTTAATTGTTCGATGATTGGTTGATTGAATGTGTGCACGTTGTTTTGCTGAAGCTAACAATTTTAAGTAGGGCCAGAGTACTTCTTTTACTGCTTGATGGTCTCTTCTTTTACATTGTTCTATAGTGTTTTGTGACGATGCTTGTGGTGGTGGTGTTTTATGTATTACTTCTGATATAGAAAAAATATTTATTACCGGTATCTAGTTTAGTTTATGACACTAGTTCGCCTGATTGAAAAAAACATAGCAATGTCGTTTCTCATGTTCTCACAGTATTTCTATTGTTATTACTATTATCATTTTTCGACTATGTTGTTCATGTCTATTGAGCTGTCTCTATCATTTTAGTATATGAACATCCATACAGTAAAACAATTAACACCAAGATTAGTAAATTCTTTGTATAATTAATTGAACCGTATGTCTTTGTTGCCTGCCTATTCACATGTGTAAGAACCTTATAATGCTAGTACTATTGCATAGCTGCGGTGTAGTTTTTTCTCAATACAATATAGATAACAGTTGTATGTTAAAGCATTGCATAAAAAAACTAGCTTGAACCACTAAAATGCCAAATACATAGCTCTACATAGCTACTTGTAATTTATGTCATGTAATATTGTTTGTCTCTCCTGATCTTGCTAATAATCGTAAATCCATAATAAATGGATGAAACAAGTATCCGTTTCATCACCTGGAAGAGAGCCTGCAATGCAGGATTTTTTTTAATAAACCGAGTTCGATATTTTTAAGGATAAATTTATTTAAATACAATTTAAATTTGAGTGTCATGATCACGTCTCTTGCTAGGATTTGTTTGAAAGAGCATATTTTATTCTGATCAATACGGCGCGAAACGAGCTTAAGAATAGTCCTAGAAAACTTCTCTCTTTGGATTAGCTGATAGTCTTGGTGTGCATTATCTTCACTTTTATGATATGAGTATATCAGGATATTGTTTGAATTTGACAATGGTTGTGGTTCTTTCTATTCGTTCCTTTTGTCTGTTGTATCAAACCTAAGTTGTTTTTCTAAAATACACATGTGGGCTTATCTCTCCTTGATTGATGGCAGATCTAGATTTGTAATATTGGGGGTGCCATAGTTTATATGAATAACACAACCCCACTAGATACGCCCCTGCCCTTGATGCTTTGTCATTTTTAGTTGGCTCTCTGTTGAAATGTCATTGGGTTTGCTTGACTTCTTGTCCTATAAAAACAGGCAGTGGCGGTGAACACAATGGAGACAGACTTTTGCACAATACATAAGATGATTGTCTGGTCAGATATGCTATTG